>BHFT01001393.1:20066-65743 GCA_004320025.1 Laticauda laticaudata
TTTTTTTTTTTTTTTTCAAATTTACCTCTATCCATTCATGCACATGCTCATCTGAGAAGACTTTAGCTCTTCCAGCTTTGGACAATAACTGCTTTTTAGAATTTGTAAAGTAGTTATACAAGAACAATTGCCCAAGATTCAGAATTCTTTAAATGGAGCATGTGTGTTGTGGCCAATGTCTTCACTCTAACTTGGTTATGAGATTGAAATCATTCCTCACTGCTCTAACAGTTCTTCTGAAGATATCACCCAAAGGGAGGGGAGATGGATGTTCAGTTTGCTCACATCACAGGAAATAGCATTGCTGTAGCATCATCCATCTTGTTTTAAAACCTTCCAGTGTTAGAGACTGAGGTTTCATGACATACTTGTGCTCATAACTGGTATGGCTGGAGAATTGGTACAGAACTTGTAGCATCATCAGAACAGAACACGTGATGTATCTTATGCATGTCAATAAAGGAATGACCAGTTCTTGTTCTACAGAGAATGGAGATTGGAAGTCCAACATCCCTTGTATTCCAAAATAGGGTCTCGGAACATTTTTGTAATTCTCATTTAAATTTTGTTAGGATGCTTGGAGCTATTAGTTAATCTATCTTCCACAGCAGTTTAATATAGCACTGAATAAATGATGCAAGTTGTCAATGGATGAATGATCAACTAATAGCTCTCCTAGTAATTGATTTTATTTTCTTCAATAAAGTTACATAAACCAATGAGTTAGCTGCCTGAATTAATCAGTATGGGAAACAAAGTCTTTTGTAAAAGCAAAGGTGGTTTTTGTATATACTTGTTGGGATTTGCCTCATTGTTTGACATCAAATAATGATGTGAAGTTAGTAGAGTGAACCTTTTTGCCATGTTCAGTTATAATACTTGGTCTGTGTTCAGGTTGACACATTGATCAGCCCTGGAAGATGCAGAATTAATAAGCTAACCTAGTAGTGTAGACTTTAGTGAGCTACACAAGGGTCTTGGAAACCAAGTTTTCAACTACAGGCTTGGAATCCAGCTGATATATGTACAGGTGTATTGTGGAGGCTTCACCAAATGCACCCAGCTTGCTAACTGAGAAGCATTTATTCGCCTTGTATACTTGACAGCTGAAAGATCTTTTTGTGGGAGTAAAGAGACAAAATTGAAAAATAAAGTACTGTTTTGATGTGGGAATTGTCATGAGGTTGTGTTGAAGTGACTTTTCAATGTGGGATGTTTGCTGTCCAAAGGATTATCATGCTACAACCTATATTAACATTTTTGCTACAAGGGTCACTATTTCAGGGTGACTAAAACTTAATAAAGTCATTGCTATAGTGTTTTCTGTTTTAAGAAGCACTGACTTGTGCCACTAATTCTTGTTTGATTAATGATGAATTTTATCCTTTTTGCATCATAATTTTGTCTCTGTCCAGGTCTACAGTTGAGTATCTGCTAATCCTGTGTTATGAGTGTGCTTCTGCCACTTCTACTTCCATCAATGTTTTTTCCTCAACATAATTTTGGAATTATCATTGTAAAATAAATGTAGACTATACATTTATGAAAGGGGAACAGATTTGCCCATGATTTGTTTCACCTTTTTTTAAAAAATCACATTTTGGTAAATTCAGTTTTGTCAGTGTGGTACACCAAGTTCCACCCAAGTGCTTTGAATGTATTAGGATGTAAGTAAAAACAATTTTACAGGGTGAGGAGAGATTACTTGAAGAATCAGGGCCAACAATTAAAATAAGGCTCCTTTGCTCAGTTTGCAATAAAATCCTTAATTATAGGGAACATGGCATTTTTACTAAAATGTTACTAAGGTAGCCTTCTTCAACTTGGTGCCCTTTAGATATGTTGAGATTATAGCTCCCAGCATATCTGAAAAGCCTATTTCTATTGCCTTCAGATGATGTAACTTACATTTGACTCATATACAAGCTGACTTCCACTGATTGCTTATTATAAATCTGCACAACTTTGAAAGAAAAACATTTCACAGTTCAACAGTGATTGCTTGCAAGCTTAAACACAAAACTTGATTGTCATGTAGTTGTAATTACAGAAGAATCTTTGCCTTTCCTGAAGCTTCTTAAATTCTGTGGCATGCTATAATAAGCCTCTTTTCCCTCTTCACATGTTTGACAAAATAAAACTCATAGGTTGGTTATTCTGCTGTATAGACTTACTTGTAAAGACTAGGAACATACGTGGATTAGATTTTCTGTATTAATGCCTATTCCAGAATTCACTGCTTTCCTACACTCAGTTTATCATTCCAAGACCTTTGTACTGATTAACATTTATGTTTGCCTTGGAAAAGTTTCAACAACTTACTTAGCCTTGGAAAAGAATTGATTTGGTTTATTTGATTCTATCCTATTGGAGTGTTTAATAAATATAAAGAGTGTCATGATATCTATTTTTCATCATTGACCAGTGCTTAGAGGATGTCAACATAAGACTGCTATCCCCAGATCATTTTGTCTACCAGTGCAGTAGCAATCTCGGGTATGTTGAGGTCATGTAGATGTAATTCTTTCTGCAATACATCAGATGAGGCGTCTGACTTTTTGGCATGGTCCTAATTGGTCTTGGAATCATGTTAGTGTATGTCAATCTGGCAAGCAAAGTAGAATTCCACTTTGCAGTGCAAATCCTCATTCAGCAACTCCAATTGGCATTGACAACTTGGCCATTAAGCAAAGCAGTCATCAAATGAATACAATCTGCTTATTATCTTCAGGATCCTAGAAAACCAAAGTTTAGTGAACAAAACAATTACTGAATAAGGACTAATTTATTTTTTTCTGGATGCTATGAACTGAAAATAGATTGAATCTTGGTCTTGAACCCTTTTTCTCACAACCTGATGTTGGAATATAGTTGGTTTGTATGATCTTAATGCTCATTTGTACACATACACATAGCATTATTAGCAGTAACACATTGGATTTTTAATTAACTATTCTCTCATATAAAATTCTAGTATAGATCTTAATTCAGCTCATGCATTCCTTGCTCTCCTATTTCCTAGAAATACCTTGGCAGAGTCAACTTTCTTTTTATAGATAGGCTAAATTATCTTCAGGGCAATGTTACATGCTTAAGTAGTTTTCAGTAACTAAAAGAGAACAGCCTTTCTGTTTACAATATAATATTTGCTTGACTAGCTTTAAATTTAATTCTAGTAATATGGTTTTATTGACTAACCTATTAAGTGGCTCCAGAGCATTTTGTAGTGGTTGATCACTCTTTATTTTTGGCACTAATCCTGAAGTGTGTACGTAGTCCTTCTGCAACTGTTCAGGTTTTTCTACTGATCAGAGAAAGTGCCTTGTGAAGAAACTGGTGCCAATTTTTTTTTTGAAAATTTTATTGATTTTTAAAAACAAACATAAACAAACAAAACTTAGAACATAAAAACCTAAAACATAAACATACTTTTTTGAAAGCAGCCTGATACCGTGTTACCAATCTCTTCTGTACAGACGGTGGCGACCAATTCGAAGTTCATGCTCATTTTTATGGGCCATTCCATATCCTTGTCTACCATTTTACATTTGCCTAGTCCTCGTTTCTCATCAATTTTAGTTATTTGCTCATTTGTCATCTTGTACATATAATGTGCTTATTGATCTTTACGTTTCACTAGCTATTTATATTTCTCTCATTAAACAAAAATTTCTCCATGATAATGACTAATTGGAGTATGATTGCCTTTATATCTTATCCCTAATTATAACACTTAAATATATTATAACTCGTTTTCAGATGTCTGCTTGGTCACATTCTAAAACTACAGACAGTAACAATTTTTAAAAAAGGAAAACATTATAATTCATATATATTAAGAGAATTCTAAAGGACAACAATCCCAGGAACCATTATGCATGTTCTATCAATAATAATCTTTTAATATCTTAAACATTTTTACACATGACTTTTCAATAGGTATACTTCTATGGAAATCACTTATATAACTTTCCGATATGTTGGGTTAGTCCGCTCCATTCACTTAATATTTTATAAAACATTGAATAGTCTAAAAATGATCCCACCTCATGTCTAATTCAATTCTCATTTAGTGTCATCTGCTTTTTTATTCACGTAAGTTTCCAACTGAATGTACACTGACTGTGTTTAACACGCACTTTTTATTCATATGTTATTTTTAATTTCTAAATACAAATAACACATACAATCTTACGGTACTTTACAGATGCTTTGTCAGTTAAGTACCCAATTAATCTCTGAATAAGTCCTCGTTCATCTTTGAAACATCTAATGCCCTACAGAACATGTTTAACTTCCCTTTAGCTTCCCTTTCTTCTTTCTCTCCCCCTTTACCGAGTTGTTGTCGCCATTTCCTACTGCTTCTGTCGTGTCGCCTCTTTTCAGTGAATGCTTTCCAACATTATATCTCACTTATGTTACATAATTTTCCGCTTTATTTGGACTCGTTTTTTTTAAGTTCCTTAGATTTCGCGTTACTCATTCTACTCGTGGTGGGCAATCCACCTTGTCTCTTTGGCTTACCCCGGTAGGTAGATTTACTTGTTCATGTCAACAGATGGTATTCTTGTACTCTCCACATCTTCTGTAGCAGAAGTCCGTTCTTATTTCTCATAGATGCAAATATGCCGACTGTTTCTAAAAATGAAAGAACAGAGCCCAAAGAGAGTCCTCCGCTTGGGCCTGCTTTTCTTGTATTTGTGATTCACATTATATGTCATACCATAACGTAGATGCCAGCATTGTAGAGTTTCATAAACATACAGCTTCAATTCGTTTTTAGTCATTGCAAGGATATGGACATTTCCAAAAATTCCCAATGTGCTCCCACAACAGTGCTAGAACTACACACAAGACTGTCCAGTTCAATAACTTCATCTCTTTTGTTATTCACATTCCTGGGTTAACTGTTTATAGTTGGCAGAGTTCCAGTTAAAATGTATCTCTTTTAAGAAAGTTCATTTAAATTCAGCGTTTAGTTCCGTTTCAAATGCAGGCAGACTCCTCCTACAAATCAGCTGCCCTTATTCATTGGCTCTCCTTCCCTTCTAAGTATAAAAAGAAAAAGATTTTTTTATATGTGTCAGAAATCTTTTGCTCCTCGCCTTGGCATGTAATTATATTTCCAGTTTAATTACCTATTTTGGTGGCCCAAGTGGATTTTTTCCGAATTTCTCATTCAGCTCTCTTTGTGTCGGCAGAGGGAAGGAGAGCTGAAGAAAAAAAAAACTTCCCTTTTCCCTTTTCATTCCGCTGCTTCTGACTCTTCTTTGGGAGCAATGTATCTTTTATAAAATTTAAATTCCAGGATACCTTGGTTGTTACTTTCTGTCCCGGTCAGCCAAAACTTTCACTTCTTCCACCTGCACTTACTTTTCCGGCTGAGTGCTTCGAGGCGGCCATTTCTGACTGCCGCTGTTACCGCCTTTGGGAAAGGGAATTTAGCCAAGCTGAGGAGGAGAGATGCGGCTCCCCTCAACCCTGCTGGGGCTCCCCCATCTTCGCCACCTCCAGCGGCCAGCCCAGGCAGAAACCGTGCATGATCACGGATTCCTGCCTGTCGCCGAAGCCCTGCAAACCGGAAGTCCCCCCTGCCAAATTTTTGTTATGTCTTTATGCAATTCAGTTAATGTTAGAGTGTTGAAAACTGCAGGTTTCAGATAAAAGTGACTATTGACAATGCCATTAGGTACAAACCATTTATAAATCTTAGGGCAGGTCTTAACTTTTGAAAGTAGACAGCAAACAAATACATCTTGAAATTGTCCTTGGTTTTCCCAAGATGAAGCATGACTATTAGAATATTTATAATGTGGAATGTCCTGAAAACAACTTCAACACATGATTGCCTTTCATTAAATGTCCACATTGCTGTTTTGGAATAATCAGACCTCTTTTAAGTCTGGATAACTCCATCTGAGAAACTGAAAAGTACTTACTCCAAATTGAGTGTTGCTAAATCAGCTGCCAGCAGCCTTGGCTACTGTGTTCTATAGGAAGGGATGTTGCCATTTGTATAGCTGACTTACAAGTATCCCACAGCTCTTCGGTGTAACTGCACCAGGCAAGGAAGTTGCTAAATGTAATCGATAGAACCCAATTTAAGAATACTTGGATCAGTCATTTTATCCATGCAATTTAACTTTAGTCTTATAGCTTGTTTTAGAGCCTCAAATGGAAAGAACAATGATACTTTAACTGAGAAAAATATTTCTCTGAAGTGTAAAATTAAACTTGATTTTTTTCCAAATTATGCTTCCAACAGTTATTTTTTTAAAATACTCTTAATACTGCAAAATGATGTGGTTAAAGTTTCTAAAACCTAATGTGGCACAAGTTAAGATGGATTGACAGATCTTTTCTCAAGAATATCCATCCCACTCATTCTAATAGGTAAGCAGGCTCAGGGTTCCTTCCTTGAAGTGCCACCAGGTAGGACTCAAAAGGGGTGCCATTTACTTAACAGTACCAGCCTTTTGAAATAATTCTACATGCCCAATGCATCATTTGTCCTGACCCTGCCGGCCTATAGAAAATATTTGCAGCCTCCTCCCCCCCCATTGGTCTGCAGTGATCATTGTGTGAATATAACCTAGTTTGGCTATTCTCTCTCTCTAAATATGAAGCCCAAAGGGAAAGCAATATTGTAATGTGTGGCTATTTTTGCTAGCTGTGAAATTACACAAATGGTTCAAAAGGGATGCATGTTTTGGCTTAGCATCTTGCTAGAACCACTTCTGATTGACTGAAAACAGATTTGGGAGGTTTGCTTTGTAAATAGCTATACTGATGTGAACAACATTTTCACACAGGCCTCTTCAAATTTCTTGAAAGAACCATTTGGATCATGTACTTTTCAATCAAGTTGTCACATCTTACATTAATTGCATTAAATGTTCCAATTGGCCATCATTTTAAACTTATTTTCTTGACACATGTCCTTTGAATCTTCCTACCTGTAAATATATTAAATATGGGGGTGGAGGGAAAGCTATTTTGATTGGCCTAGAGTTTCTGCATAACAAGTACCACTACCCAAAAGCCTCTGATAGCTACTTTTTATCCAATTGGCTAGGAACCTTCAAAAGTAAGCCTTCTGAAGATCTTGAAAGTTTGATAATATAGATAGACTGAAAAAATGGAGTATGTTTGTGCTCATGTTCCATCCTTGGTAAGTGCTACTGTATTTGGTCAGTGTTAAATGAGTTGTTGAAATTCCTTTGTCTTCATACTACCTGGCAAATAATTTGCAAAAAAAACCCAACCATTTGTGTATATATGGTTAAGGGGCAGAGGAAAGTGCTTTCCACACTGCACGTGACTTTAATCAAGATTAGTGACAGTGACTAAACCAACAATCACTAAGCTACAGATATAGTAGCTGGGTAAATGCACCAAAGGTAATGATATGTCAATATGCAGTATAAGGTGTCTACACTTAGTGAACTGTTATCCTCCAACATTTATGGAGGAATAACTGACTGGGTATACTTGAACAAGCTATTGTGCCACCAATTCAACCAAATTCAGATTATTTGCAAGTGCATTTCCATGGAGTCCTTGTCTTAAAGTACTAGTACACAAAGACAAGTTGGGTGAAGCAGAAAATGCACTGTCAGAATAGAATTAATAGCAATAGCACTTAGACTTATATACCGCTTTATAGTGCTTTGTAGCCCTAAACGGTTTACAGTCAGCCTATTGCCCCCAACAATTTGTGTCCTCATTTTACCCACCTGGGAAGGATGGAAGGCTGAGTCAACCTTGAGCCTGGTGAGATTTGAACTGCCAAATTGCAGGCAGCTGGCTGCAGCAGAAGTAACTTGCAGTACTGCACTCTAACCATGCGCTACAAGAGGCTCCTATAATAATAATAATATTAGCAGTCTAATAGGACTTGCTAAAACTCGTATCCATGGTTCTGCTGATTTCACTCACTCAACCTTTGAATTGCTACTGTATTGAATGGGTACGTTTTCAAGCAGCTTGCTTTATTACACATTTTGAACTGAACAAGTTTGGCTCTGTTCACCTATTGCAAATGGTGAAGGGAGTTGGACCCTTAACATGGATAACTAAGTCCACATAAGCAAATTACCTTGATTTTGGCTTTGTATGTTTACTGATAAAAGACAAGAAGTAAGCAGAAGCTTAAAGTGTCTTAAAGGAAAATGCAGACTGTACCTTGCTGCTGGGTGTTGTTTTTTTGGGGTGTTTTTTTTTTGCGGGTTTTTTTTTTTGCAAAAATTTTTTTGCAACGGACATGATTTGGGGTGGAACCTTTTGAGCACAAGCTACCAGTATCAGATATTATGAAAACCTGTTGCATATTTTTATGGCCTCTGATTTGTCTATATAAATATAAATAATAGCAAATGACTTCGATGTTTGTTTTCCCCTATAAATTAATGCAACAAAAATGTAAAATACAATAGCAAAACAAACTTGTTAGAAGTACAGAAACAAAAGCTAGTAGGATAGTCTTTTGACTTTTGGCAGGCAAAACAATAAATAAATATAATAAAGTGTATTCAGTGCTTCCAGTTAAAAATGAGTAATTGTTAAAGAATGAACAAAGTACCATGAAGTCCATGCTGTTTTCCCCTAAACAGCCGCGTGCTTCTTGGGATGGTAACAGTACTAATGTTTTCAGAACCAATATTTGGTGATACTTCATCTCTGAACAGTGAGATTTCATGTATAGTAATCTAACAATTGAATTCCTATGTCCTATATATTTGTTGAATCTCAAATTGTGTAACCATCATCAAGCCCTTTTGTGGTCATTTAACAACATCTTGTCTTTTGGGAAGACTCCTGAATTAGATACCCATTTTTTTCCCCTAGGACCTCTTACTAGAATCTTAGGGTAAAACTTTCACCAGCAAGACACTTGGTGCAATTGCAGCTTCCAGAATTCTCAGCAGTCTAAAAAGTAAATTATGTGAATTCTGTAAGTTGGAAGGCTTTGGGGAAAGAAAAGGTGAACTGAAGATGGTTCCACTAAAAGCAGAGCCGCTGACTGCAGTGGAATGAAGAGCTGGCGAGTTGACATGTAAAAATTCTCTGGACAAAGAGTATCTGAGATCACCCACAAGTGCTTTTGTTCCTTTGGAAGATAAAGGAATAAATGTCTTGATGTACTCATAGTTAGCGCCTTGAAAGACATTGAGTTTGCTACTTCTTTTTCTAATCACATTCAGAAATTGCTTGTTAATTACTTTACAGTTATTGGAGAACTATGGATTGACAAGTTTGACAGATAATTTTCTTTCAATCCAAGCCAAATTCAATTCAAGCCAAAGAAGATTTAATTAAATATAAGTTTAAATTTTTTTTAAAAAAAACTTGAATTAGCAGAAGTCTAATTAAAACTGATTTTAAAAAGCTATAAATTGGACTAAGAGTTCAGATAAATTTGAAATAAGGTTCTGGAATTAATTACAATAATTCTTCCGTGGGAAATACTTTTCTTTTTATTTTTTTTAAATTAACATGATGGGATGATCCTTTGAAGCTTGGACACTAGTAGGAACCGGAAGGTACTAAAGATTACAATTAGAGAAGGGCATACTGGAGAATGGAGAAAAATATTCTAATATTTAACACTGAAGCATATTTTTGAACAAGTAAGCCAGAAGTTAAAGAATGTTTTCCTCTACAGAAAAAATTTATTTATGGAAGAAGTTTTTCCAGATAACAAACTGATATGAAAAAGGATTTAAAAAGGACAAGCTACAAGAATCATATGGGAAAAGATAGTACACTGAGCATACAAATGCAAAATAAAAGAGTAGCCAATGTCTTAATAATTAAAAGGGATATACAAATAACAAACCAAGGGTGACCTGAAAAAAAATTCTAAATTGGATATACAAAAAAGTCTTGTTAAAGCTTTGAAGAATTCTTGGTGAAGGGCAAAGAAAAAAAAAGGGGAGTGAAGATCAAGTTTGTTGAAGGTGTGATTTTCTGCAGCTTTATTTGTGTTGTTCTTTGTATTACTTTTTTTTATAACTATAGTTGTAATTCTAAATAAAATTACTATTTATAAAAGGTATTCAGTAAGTTGCTGTTCCAGTATGCCTAATTATGGAATCTGGATAACATATGGTCTATGTATTTTGGAAGTTCTGTGAACTAGATGTTATTTTGCCTTTTGCAGTGAAACAGGTTAACTATGAAATTAAATTAAATTTCACCTTCTTGTTGAAAGAGTAATTTAAATTACTGCAAATGTATTTTAAAAGCCAATCAACCTATTATGGAATCAGATGGATGGTACTCTCTTAAATCAATAACATCAGATATTTAGGGGCAGAAAGAAGTAAGTGATGTTTGAAAAAATAACTCATGACCTATGGGTCATTATGACATTTTAAAAATGTATTAACTAAGAGGTATAAGTGATAAAAGTTATTATTTTCTGTACTAGATTATTAAATTTGGTCATCTTAATTTGCCATTTCTCTTCTGTGCAGGAAGGAGAACTGGATTTGGTTTATGAATTGCATCTGGTCTTTCCATCTACCTGGGCAGATTCCATGATATCAAGGGATGGTCTTACATGAACAGAACAGCAGCATCCTTTATTTATGTGGAAGATCAAAAACAATACTTCTCATTCAGCCCTGATTAGTCCCTGTTTTACACTATCCTAGTCCAGGAAAACAATGGGATGTTTTGTTTTACATTATTAGAAATGTTTTACTATCCTGTGATTGGCATTTTAAAAGATCTCCAGATATGCCCTCCTTGATGTACTACCCTGTTCAACATGACAATAGGCTACCATAACTATTTTTTAAAAGGCCCCTATGGCCTATTTGAGGCTGCTTCGCAGAAGGCCTTCATTCCTGAAATAGCTTTGGAGGATGGTCTTTTGCAGCCCCTGCAACTTCCCATTCTTGTGTGATTTTCAGAGACTCTAGAGGCTATCCTTTTAAATGCATAATCCTTTTGTGTAATTTCCATATTTCTAAAAATAGCTGTTGGAGTTCAGCAACACTAGCATGTCCCCTAAAATGTGGCATGTCACCTTTGATGCATGTGTTATAGTCTCACCTATCCTAAAAAATCACTATCCTAAAAAATCTGAATATTTAACATACTGTTAAGGATTTGTTGGTTTTTCTTGGAACTGAATGACATATCACTATAAACCTTCTGGAAATAATTAAGTTATAATTATGGGATTGCCTATGTTCTCTGTTCAACTAAATAAACATATTTTAGACATTCAGATTTTAATCTGTTTAATACATGCTGGAAAACCAAAAGACAATCGTATATCCAACCCTCTCAAAGTTATAAACATGGAAGTACATGTGAGGTTATTAAAAAAAAAAGGAAAATATATTTCAATTACAAAGAACAACTAGGTTAATCAGAACCAGGAAAACCTAAGGACCAGGCTGAATCCTCAAGTCAATGGTTGTCTTGTTTAAAAGATAGCAGTCTTAAAATATCTGAAAAGATATTATCTAACTGAAAAGTTAGACTTGAAGTATTCTATGCAGGACATGTAATAATGAATCTGAGTTTCAGGAATGTAGAGTCTTGATTAAATGTTATTAAAAGAAAGCTTAACAATGAAGTTATTTGCAGATGACTCAGCTGGAAATAGGTTTTTTTTCAGAGAGTACTTTCAGGAAAAGGCTAGATAACCATCTCTCTGAGACTTTGAATCATTTGAGCTGGACCCAGTGTCCTAAATGGTATCTTTCAACTTCATAATTCTATAGATTAGAGGCATGGAAAAGAATGGAGCTTGCAAAGCAGATAAATGCTTTAGGTGGGTCTGCCTTTAACATAAAAGATTATCTTGCTGACAATATCTGTTCAGATACTGATATGAAATAGAAAAAAAAGGAACTATACTTGTCCAGTTGCTAATACAACCGATTGCATCTTAACCCATGGCTGTGTTAACTGGAGCTGCTGAGCGTTATAGTTTAGTAACATTTGAAGAAGTATGTTTTTTTTTTCCTTGTTTCTGTTCTATGCATTTCTACCTGAAAACAGACATATTTCCAAGTTATCCAAGAATTTATAAATACAAAATTTCAGATCTGGCAAAATAGTATATGTAACATGCCTCTAGGAATGAGCTTCATGTTGGAAGAAAATAGTCAATGAAATATTATACTCTCAAAACAGGAACTTGGGAAGTTGATTATTTATGTCCCTTTCTTATTTATACAAATAACTTAAGGCAGTAAACATGTCCAACACACCTTCCTCCTCCTATTTTCCCTGCAACAACAATCTTGTGAAGTGAATTGGATTGAGAGAGAATGACTGGCCCAAAGTCACCCAACTGGTTTTCATGGCTAATAAGGCTCTACCAAAGATAATTGATAAGCAAATCAAAGCTGTCTCAATCCTGTACCCTGGCCTCAAATGCAACTGGAATAGGTTCAGGTTCCCACTGTGGGAAAATTAGAGATTGGACAGCAACTATTCATGATGGAAAAGTCCCTCACTCCCTCCAGACTTCTGGCATCACCCTTCCTCCACAGGGAAAGGATTACAAACTCACAATAGGAAAAAGCTTTAAGGATGGCAAAAATTCCAAAATAAGCTATGCCATCTACAAGCACCACTCCATCACTCCCATCAAATAAAGAAATGCAGTAAGTGAGGGATTGGGCACCAGAGCAGTAGCTTAAATTTAGAGAGCATTCACACAAAAGAAATTACAGATGCGCATCCAGAACTGACCCCAAAAATTCTGTTGCTAAGTGAGACAGTTGTTAAGTGTCTTTTACCTCATTTTATGACCTTTCTTGCAGTAATTAAGAGAATCACTGCAGTTGTTAATAACACAGTTGTTAAATAAATCTAGCTTTCACATTGACTTCGCTTGTCAGAAGGTTGTAAAAGATGATCACATGACCCAAGTCTCTGCAATTGTCATAAATATGAGCCAGCTGCCAAGGATCCAAATTTTGACATAACTATGGGAGTGCGGCAACTGTTATGTGAGAAATGGTCATGCCACTTTTTTCAGTACAGTTGTAACTTTGAATTGTGGTAAATCGAGGAATTGTGGTAAATCTAGGACTACTTGTATAGTGAATAGAAGAGGCTGAAATCCCTAAATCTTCCTCTTCTCCCTTCCCCCTCCCAAGCACTGCTCCAAGACATGCACAGCCCCGTCTGAACCAGAAACAGGCATTCTGTTACCCAAGGATAAATGACGTGAGAACATCACCCGGATGTTATTTCCCAACCTCACTCATGCAAACTTGACAGAAAGGGAGGATGTGGAGGGAAAGAGGTGGCTTTAAAAGTCATTCTGCTGAACTGCAGGACAAAACCTAGAAGGAGGATGTCCGGAAAAGACATTATCAAGGTGCAGGGCCGCAGGAAAAGAACGGCACCTGTGCCGCCTTTTGCCATTTTTAGAGAGGTGGCATCACCGTCTCAAACCATCACCCATATCTAGAGGGGGCCATAGACTTCAATAACAGATTAGCAGAGTTGGAAGGGACCTCAGAGGTCATCTGGTCCAGTGGTCACCAACCAGTGGGCCGCAGACCATTGGTTGGTCTGCAAGAAAATTTTTGGTGGTCCACAGAGAAAATGTCACCCCCCAAAGCAATTAATCCAGGCTGCATGGGAATACAAGGCTGCACAGTCCACATGGCCTGTGGGAACTCAACGCTTGCATCACTTGCATGCAAACAACATAAAGTCCTAACTTAGGCAAGAAAAACAAAAGTACACAATTTTGACTGGGGTGAAACCAGGCTTAATAGCAGTAACTGGTGAGAGGGATCTTGGATCTTAGTGGACAACCAGCTACCTATAAGCCAGCAGTATGCAGCAGCAGCAGCAGCCAAAAAGTTAATGCAAATCTAAGTTGTATTAACAGAGGGATACAATCAAGATCAAGGGAGGTACTAATACCACTCTCTAAAGCTTTAGTAAGACCACACCTAAAGTACTGCATCCAGTTTTGTTCACCCACATTACAAAAAAGATGTTGAGACTCTAGAAAAAGTACAGAGAAGAACAACCAGGAATGATTAGGGGACTGGAGACTAAAACATATGAAGAAACGGTTACAGGAAACTGGGCATGACTAGTTTGGTAAAGAGAAGGCCAGGGGAGACATGATAGAAGTCTTCCAATATTTGAGGGGCTGCCACAGGGAGGAAGGGGTCAAAGCTATTTTCTAAAGCACCTGAAGTCCAGACAAGGAATAACGATGGAAACTGAACAAGGAGAGATTAACCTGGAAATAAGGAGAAACTTTCTGACAGTGAGAACAATCAGCCAATGGAACAGCTTGCCCTCAGAAGTTGTCGGAGCGCCATCACTTGAGACTTTCAAGAAGAGATTGGACCGCCATTTGTCAGAAATGGTATAGGGTCTCCTGCTTGGGCAGGGGGGGTTGGACTAGATGACCTACAAGGTCCTTCCCAACTCTGATTATGTTATCTGTTAACATGAGGTAGTGAGGGGAGGGGGGAAAGAGCGAAGAGGAACAACTTGCCCCATTCACCTGGCCTGGCCATTGGGCTGCTTCTTTCTTCTTCTGCTTTTGGCTGTATGCAAGGAAAGCAGCAAAAGTCTTTCTTTCTCCCAAGCTCCTCCAAAAATGAGTCTTTGGGACCCTGCAAGGCATCCGGCTCCAAGAAGCTGTGCCATTCTGCTACTTTCCCTGCATGAAGCCAAAAGTCTCTCTCTCTCTCCCCCGGAGAATGGAGCTGGTAAAGAATGATTGATTGATATGAAAACAGGGTGGGGAATTTTCCTGCAGACTTTTTGGGGGATTTTCCCAGGGTCTCTGCAGAAGCAGCAAACTTTTAGTGCAGCCTCTTGCAGCAGGATGACTTTCAGGGTACCAAAGACTTATTTCTGGCAGAGTGTGGGGGAGAGAAATATTTCTGCTGCTTTCCTTGCATGCAGGCAAAAGCAGAAGCAGAAGAGACCCTAGGAAAATCCCCCTAAAAGTCTGTAGGAAAATCCCCCAACCCGTTGCCCTACCAATCGATCGTTCTTTATTTGGGATTGCAGGATACTGAAAAACGGAGCTGAAAAAGAGGTTAAGAATGTGGTTGCCTTAAGAGAAGGTGTGGGTGTGTGAGGGACNTCACCACCAGCCCTCCAAGGTTAGATCGGATCCCTCTCTCTCTCTCTCCCATCAATGTCAACAAGCCAACATCAGTCAAAATTCATATTAGTGGTCCGCAGAATTTAAAATTATGAGCTTGGTGGTCCCTGAGGTCCAAAAGGTTGACGACCTCTGATCTAGCCCAATGTCCCGCCAAGCATGAAAACCCTTCACCATTTTTGACAAGATGGCAGTCTGGTCTCTTCTGGAAAGCTTCCAGTGATGAAGGTCCCTCAACTTCAGAAGGCCACTTCTGTTCCATGGGTGGATTGATGTCTCATTGTCAGAAAACTTCTCTTTATTTCCAGGTTGAATCTTTCGTTGACCAAAGGTGCTTTTTCAGGAGGCAACTGAACTTGTTTTTTTCTTTTGGAGATGTTTCGTTTCTCATCCAAGAAGCTTCTTCAGCTCTGACAGGATGGTGGGGAATGGAAGGATTCTCCTTGACCAGTTTCCCTCCATTATTCCTTGCCTGGCCTGGGTGCTTTGGAAATTAGTTTGACCCCTTCCTCTGTGTCACAGCCCTCAAATATTTGGGACACTGCTATCATGTCTGCTCTGGTCCTTCTTTCACCAGACTAGCCAACACAGTTCCGCAACCGTTCTTCATATTTGTAGCCTCTACCTGTATGCCTGTACAGTTTTAGATTCCCACTTTATTATTTCCTTCAGAGTAACTTTTAAAGAAAAAAAACATATAAATGGTTCCCTTCTATGACAAAAGACAAATTCCAAAATGATCTAACACTTAACACAATTAAATCTACATTAATTATAATACATATATATCATACAATAATAATATAAAATATATTAGTAGTAGTAGCAGCAGCAGTAGTAATTACTGCTACTACTGAATAATGATGACAATGATGCTGATAATGATAATAATAAATAGATAATAATAATAATAATAATAATAATAATAATAATAATTAATAATAATAATAATAATAATAATAATAATAATAATAATAATAATAATAATAATGGGACATTGCTAATCATGTCTCCCCTGGTCCTTGTCTTCGCAGACTAGCCAGTCCCACACCTCGGCTCGACTTCTCTCCCCAATTCTGAACGCGTTTGCCAGTCGCGTGAAAGCGAAAGCGCCGGCCTTCCTTTGCGCGGGCCGAGGCGCGCAGGCGTATTTTCCCTTGCGCGGAGGCCAAGGCGCACGGGAGTTTTCGCTTTTCCGGGGAAAGCTCGTGAACGTTGCTCCCGGGACGGGAGGTTCTCCTTCCCGCTTGCGCCTCCATCGGTCCGCCTTCCCGCCTCTTCTGCCAGCAGCCTGTGGCTGTCGGCAGTGGCGAGGATGGAGAACGGGCACCGCCTGCTCGCGCTGGCGGCTGTGTGCTCGCCACTGTGCGGGAGCGGCTTCCCGCTCGTTCCACTTCGCCGAGCCCGCGAGGAGCAGCTGTGCGCAGCCTGCGAGGCCGCTGGCGCCTGAACAACGCGAACGGCTCGCCTGGCTCTGAAAGGCGAGGTCCCGGCTGCGTGCACAGCGCTTGTTCCGAGAGGGTCTCATCCAGTATTTATTGTGACGGCTTGGCGCGCGTTGGAAAGCAGGTGCTGCAGGACGTGCCTCGCGAGCCCCGATTGTGGGGTGGGTGTGTGTGTGAGATAACTGTGGTTCACTGTTTCCTGCGACGTTGTGACTGGGTATTTTCGAGTGGCAAATTCGGGCTGCTCTTGGATTTGACAGGGATGGTATAAATAAGGCTCTTGCCTGGAGCAAGACTCCCGGATCCCTGGAAGATCTCGAAGTCCTCCCAGCCATGGGATTCAGAATTGCCAAATGAAAACTATTTCAACTTCTGGAAGAAAAACAGACGGATGGATTGCTTTTTTTCCAGGGCTGTGGGTGAGGCTTTCTATGAGCCCAACCAATGTTCTGCTGCTCAGATGGATAAAGAACATGTATTCTGGAGCTTTGTGTTTTTCTTGTTTCATGGTGATTAAGTTGCTCCACTGATGTGCTCATCTTGCAGGCTTTGTGTGTTTTAGTTTGATGGGATTTGGCTGGAAGCTTCCTGACACCACCAGCCAGAACATTCATTTTTCTGAAATGTATTTGAATATAAGTATGTTATCCATTGCTTTCCATGCAGAATTAATATGGCTTTTGTGTGTAAGGAGACATTACTTCTGTCTGTCAGTGTATCTTATCTTAGGCCTAAATGGGGCTGTATCTTTCCAACCAGTTAGTATTGATGCATATATTATATATTATGATATGATATGATATATTTATTATTAAATTAAATATTACCGTGTTTCTCCAACAATACGGCCTCCCCAATAGAAAGCCCAGCATGCCTTTATAGAGCATAATCAAATTAAGCCCCTCCCCCCATTAAGGCCTATATGACACATGCGAAATGGGGGGGAATGGCGGGAGGGGCTGGCCGTTAGGAAGTTACTTTGTTGCATACCTGGATATGGTGCTGCCTACATTGACCTCGGTGTTGTGGGGCACTTTGTATTGGGAAGACCTTCCACTGTTACTTTACCATCTCCCCGTGCTGCGCGGTGTTTAGAGCAACGCCACGACATTTTGACGCAGCCATGCGCAGCCAGCCAGGGCTCCTGCCTGCAACAGAGCCGGCGGAGACACTCGCCTTCAGAGGCGCTCCTGTCGCTGCCTTTCCTTATGCCATTCGAAGGCATAAGCCAGTTCTTTTAAAATGACACCTTCCCGCTGCCGCGAGGAGGGCAAGCCAACCCCACGGTGGGGAGGCAAGTTTCCTTGTGGGCTTGCAGTGCAAACAAACGCGCGCAGCATTGCTCTTAAACGCCAGCAGCAGCATGGCGGTGTGGTAAAGCAACTGCAGAAGGCCTCCTGATACAAAGTGCCCCACCAACGCTGAGGTCAACATCCAAGATGTCGCCACTTGCCCACCCGAGGTTGCAAGGGGGGGGGAATTACGTCACCCTTGAAAAGACAGGGGTCCAAAAAAAATAAGGCCCAGCCTTATTTTGTGAGAAATACAGTATATTATATATTATTATATATTATTATATTATATTCACACATAACATTAAGTCAATGATAACCAATCTTTTCCTTGGTGCATAGTTTTTATTTGTTTTAATGACCAATACCTGTAATACTTTAGCTCACAGCAGAAATCTAAAAGGCTCCTAATCATCAAGTCAAGCTTCATTGTATCCTTTTGTTATGAAACCTGCAGTCCTGATTTTGAACTTACTTTACAGGAATAGAATTGCATTCTAAATAGGTATTGCCTCGTTTGAGCATAATGGTACGGATTAAGAATCAAACACATGCTAATAATAGGAAGTTAACAGACGGATCTTTCAAAAGTAATGATTTTCCACAGATTCATCTGACAATTTCTGCTTGATGATTGTGGCAGTTGGTATCCTATTGTACAAATTATTAAAAGTATCCTGGGGTACTTTATTCGGTGCTGCCAAGCATTTCATGAAGGCTATTGAAGCCATTCAAGGATCGTGGAATGAATGACTCACATTTCAAGGCTTACCTCGTAATGGAAATACTTCAGGATTTGAAGTCTATTTCTGAGAAAGGGTAAGGCAGCAATTTCATTGAGAGCTGGACACTTCTATTTAGTACGCTCTGCAGTTTCCATGTGAATATGCAGCAGGGAGCATGTCTGCCTTTTCTTTTGATTCCTGAAACCAAACTGTGAATTCTCTGTATTTGCACTGAAACCAGGTTCTAAACAAGCTACCAGATTTTTTTGCCAAGTAAAACCTTACAGTAACTGTCTAAATTGTGTTAAATTAAGTATATGCATGAGTGTGCATATATTCATCCACATGCTTATTTATCTGAAAAAATTCTACCACTGCCTGTGTGACTGAATTACACAGGTCATAGAAGTTGTTTTATCACTCAAATTTCATTTGATGATCTAAGATACAGGTGTCAAACTTGTGTCGTGTTGCCATCATGTGACGTATCACAATGTTTTTCTCTTCGCGGAGCTGGGGTGGCGTGACACACCTGGCCCGCGGGCTGCAGTTTGACACCCCTGGTCTAAAATATATAGTTGAGCTTTAAGTGACTTATTTCTTCCTATATCCAGCAACGAAAAAAAATTACATAATCAACCGCAGTTAAAGGCAAAACAGGAACTAATGCAGAAGTACAAGTAGTCCTCGTTTTATGACCACAATTGAGCCCAAAGTTTCTGTTAAGTGAGATATTTGTTAAGTAAGTTTTGCCCCATTTTATGACTTTTGACACAATTGTTAAGTTGATATGTTTGTTAAGTGAATCTGGCTTCCCCATTGACTTTGCATGACGATATGGACACATGGACACAGCGGTAGTCATAAGTATGAACCTGTTGCAAAGCATCTGAATTTTCATCACGTGAACATGGGGATGCTGCAGAGGTCATAACTGTGAAAAATGGTCATAAGTTACATTTTTTCAGTGCCACTGTAACTTTGAATGGTCACGAAATGAAATGTTGTAAGTCAAGGACTACCTATATTAGATTTACATAATTTGCTAGATTTCCATGAATTAGTCCATCAAGAAAAGCAGTTGCTTAAGAGTCATCTGTATTACATGTTCTAATAATTCAAGGTTACAGGGACCAAAACTGTTTGTCAGGGCTTAGCAAATTGGACAAGCTTTAGAGCATGGGTGTCAAGCTTGATTTCATTGAGGGCTGCATCAGGATTGTGTTTGACCTTGGGGGCTAGGGTGGGTGTGGCCACGGTGGGCGTGTCCAGCTCAACATTATTTGTGTTGGGGGCACCTGTGGTGGCCTGAGCATTCTAGGAGTGAAAACGTACGGGCTCCTGCAAACCTCTGCCAGCAAAAACGGAGCTCAAGAGAGCTGCACGCAGCCCTCCCGAACTCCATTTTTTCTGGGAGAGGCACTGCGGGCCAGTCCTTCACTGTTTCTAGAGCAACCCCACGGGCTGGATCCGGCCCCCAGGCCTTGAGTTTGACACCCCTGCTTTAGAGAGACTGTACTACTATGAGCAAGTGAGAAGGGAGTAGGTTATAATCAGTTGCAAATCCATCTCATGTAAAACTGCAACTTGGGTATAATTATAGTAAAGATTAATTAATTAGATAATTAAATTAAAAAATAGGTTTTTCTGCTTATCTAACAATGGATTTTTTCTTTTAAACTCTTTTTCTATGCAAGTTCTTAAAAAAACCAACACACATTATTTCAGAACACTTCTTTCTTTTTCTTTTCAGGTGAAACCTAAAAGGGTATATTGTGCATTGTTGATAAACAGAACTAACATCTTTGTCCTTTAACACATTTAATTGTTCTCCTTTGTTTTAGCCTCATGATGTTTGTAAAATCTAATCCAACACTTTCTTTCCTGTTTGCATTTTTTCCTGAAGCCAAGCATATGCTTAATGGCCCAAGGAATTTGGAAAATGCATATATGCTATGTATTTATGTATATATTTTTAAAAATGTTTCTATCTTGGAAATTATTTTATGCAAGATAAGCCATAAATATTGGTTTAGAAGAGCAGTGGCTAACCTTTTTGGGGTCCTGTGCCAAAAATTATGTGCACACTTGCATGCCAGCACCCAGAAGGCAATGTGCGCCCCCTCACATCCCCTACGCATGCGTGTACAATCCTCCCACGCCCCCCTTACCTGCACTGTGCCTCACAGCTGATTTGAGGCCTTTTTTGGCCTCCCAGAGGCTTGAAAAAAGTCTCTGCAGACCGAATAGGCCTGTTTCGTCACTTCCAGTACAGGAAGTGACAGAATGGGCCTATTTCACCTGCAGAGGCTTTTTTCAAACTGGGAGGCTGAAAAAGACCTCAAACCAGCTGAAAATCAGCTGTGAGGCACGCATATGCACAGTGAGGTAAGTTTGCCTGCGGCTTGCGTGCCGGCACAAATGGCTCTGTATGCCACTTATGGCACGTGTGCCATAGGTTCGCCATCACGGGTTTAGAAGGTAAGGAGACCTGTTATTTTCAATAAGTCCTTGGCTTGAAAGCCATGAAGGCCAAAGCAATGCACAAAAAGTCAGGAAGAACACATAACGGGTTTAAGCAAGGAACTGAACTGATCGGAACTCATTCAGTTTAGAGTGGCTTCATTCTAGCTTTCATTAACTATTTTTATGTAGCTACTTCATGTTGTGTGAGAAACTTCAATCAAGTTAAGCTGTGTGATATTGGAGGACTGAGATTTGCTTCTTAGAAAGTCTAACAATTTCCATTTTATATTTTCATACATTGAACTTGCAATCAAATGTAGGTTAGTTTGCTCTGTTGGTTGTGAAATGTGGAGGTTAAAAAAAACAAGACAGGAAGAAAATTGTCTCATTTGAGCTGTGATGCTGGAGAAGGCTCCTGCATATTCATTGAACAGCAAAGGTGACTAACAGGCTAGTACCGGAGTGTGTAACACCAGACACGTCACTGGAAGGCGAAACTGCATCTCACTTACTTTGGCCATGTCATATGGGAAAATTCACGACATTATGTTTGGAAGAGTTAGTTGTAAAAGGAAACCAGGCCATCAAAGAACACGGTGGCTGGACACCATCAAAGCTGACATCAGCCAGAGCATAGAAAAACTCAAAGAAATAGTTCAAAGTTGGGAGATGTGGAAAGATTTGGCCCATAGAATTGTGAAGAGTCAGACTTGACTAAATGGATACCATCATCACAATTTCATGCACATAATATTGCTTGGTGACCTCATACAGGTGGCCATATAAGGGATTGGTTTTGTTTGTACAGAATCTCCTATTGTTCAACTATGTTGAATGTCCCTGTGTTCTAAAGTTAAGGGAAAATGAGATGAAAACCCCCCTCCATATTCACTTTTTCCCCACAGTGTCAATTTTATGCACTTCAACCATATTCTTTCCTGTTTGCAATTTTTTTTCTCAGCAAAATACCGTAGGGCTCAAATATAATTCCATTTTCTACCATAGGTAATTGATCATTTTATTGGCCTTGTTTTGTTGTCATCATGAGCAATTCTGCATTTTTGAGACTTCACCAAAGCTGAATATTAAATAGATAATTTCCCTGCATGGTAGGTGGTCTATGTTTAATGATGTATGCCTATGGCTACAAACTACACAGCATAGATACACTCATTTCTATTTGTTGTCTGAGTTGACATTGTAGTGCATTAGCAAGGCAAATTATCTGCTTATAAAAACATTGGAAATTACTTCTATAAATTACCCATTTCTCCACAGTAGGTGGCTTATCTTTCTGATTAATCAACTAATGTTCTGGTTGTGCTGAGACCTGCCAGTACAAGTTACAGCTGCTTCCTACCTCATGAAGTTGCACAAATTGATACTCTGAATGTATAGAGTAGCTGATTCTACGAAGAAGTCATATGAACATTCTTTAAATAACACTGGGCAGTTTCAAAGTTTGAAAGGGAAAAAGTCATTCAGAGCATTCAAGCAGTGTTCAGTATCAAGTGTTGGCTCCTCTTAAATGTGATTTGGGGGATCATACAGCATGTGTAGAAGACACATTTTTTAAAGCAATTGCTGATGAGAGTTACATGAGATCCCATGTGTTGGAAGAAATATCCATCTGGTTCAGTTCCAAGTGGGAGAAAGATACTGGAAACATGCGGGTTGATTGGAAAGATAGTTAATTGATGAACAGAGCCACATGGGTTTGAAGTCCACATGGGGTGGAGAGTGAGAGTTATTTATAACTTCTCTGGGCTTTGAACTTGAGCTTCCTGTTCCTGGGGAAAGAGCATGTATTCTATTGGTTGCTGTCAGACTCCCATCCTGGAAGTTTGTCTGAGCTAAGTTTGGTTGAAGCCTGGATTGGTGTAATGTCCTTAGGAGGTTTTGCAATGCAGTGAGCCCTGCTGCTAGACGGGTTAATCTTATTATGTCCTGGAGCTGTAGGATCATGTCTTAATTCCATCACCCTGGAGCTGAAGGTCTTTTGTGTTGTAGATAGGCTGACCCAGTCCATCTTAATGGGCACCACATATCTGCTGGGGAGCAGGGAGCTGGGGCTCTGAGTTTCTGTCTCCCTTAAGATTTCCATTTCTCTTTTAGGGGAAATATAATATTCTGCCTTTTTAATGTTTCCTAAAACATTTCACCCTTCTAGGAGAGGGGTAGGTGCTAACTTTCTACACATGTGTGCATTAAATCAGTTTTCAGATGTGGATCATTATACAAATTTAATAAGTGGGATCTATTACAAATTATTGGCCTTCCAAATCTTCTATCTTTATAATTAGGACATAGAACTGCCCCTTTCTGCCCAATTTTTCTCCTCATTTGTCAGAGTAACATACTATATCTATTAAGCATGTGTGATATCTCTACTACCTGGTGCTAACGTTTACCGCTTGATTGCCTAAATTGTTATGCCTACATTAGAACACATGCTTGAAGACTTATTTGTTATATCGTTATTATCGGAGTTGAATGCAGTCTGCTTGCTCTCTGTTTTCATCACATTTGTCAATATTTTGCTGGTTGATTTGGGTATATGGAAAGTTTTTCTCTTGTATTTAGCTGTGAAAATTGCCAATTTGTTGACTCAAAACAACATTGACCACATCTGATAACTACAGCATATCGCTGTAATTCAGAACAAGCATTTCCTGGAGGAAATGCTTTGTCTGTAACACTCTTATGACTTATAAATCTATGAGGTGATTCAGGATTGGGTTTGAATATTAAATTGACATAAATTAAAGAACATGTACATCGAAGGAAGCCTCATTCCAATTCTTGTCTCTATCCTGTGCAATTCAGGTGATTTCAAGGAAGGGATTACTACTGTATATATGAGAAATGTTCTTCTTTTAGGTGTTGACCTCTAAGACACCAAGAATATGCATTGTATGCATTGATACACATTCCCTTACCCACCCAAATTAGCTTTCCAGGAAGATAGTATTCTGTGTGCCAGAGTAATATTCCAGTAAGTTCTGGGTCTTGCATAGACCTTCGGACAAGGTGAAAATGCAGCTCTGTGTATTAATTGGAAGTTGTCTACTTGTTGATGACCCAAGTCAAGCACAACAAGGATATTGTGAATGTTCAAGCCTCTCCCTCTTCATGGAAACCATTTTGTGAGAACAACAATGGGCTCCTTGAAGTTCACAAATGCAAAAAAAGATGCCTGCCTCTGCCTAATAGGAATGAATACAGTAACTATAAACTGGGTGCGTGCATGTGTGATGGTCATAAATTCTAGCCAACCTCTGCCTCGTACACTCCATTTCTCTTAGTACAGTCTCATAAAAGAGATTACAGTAGTAGGTTTTGCTTCTATTTTTGTAACCATAATTGTAACCACAATTCTTCCTACATCCAACCTTAATCTTAATCATGATTTGTTGATATTATTAATTTAAAATGTTTGAAGTTGGCATATTTCAGCAAATCTATGTTCTTCAGATTAAAATTATCTTAATTACCAACCTTTGGTTTTGCCTGGGAAATTTTAATGTAATAAATTACTGCATGGCTTAACAATGTCAATTTCAGTCCCAAATGCCACTGTAACTTAAGGACTGCTTGTAACCATAAATTATTGTTTGTCATTGATTTGTAGTGACTGTATCTAATATAACCCATGGATAGATTTTCTTGGAAAAGTCAAATTAAAAACAATGTTCATTTATTTTTACTTTATTTTTACAGTATTGTTCATGACTTTAGAGAGTAATAAATAAATTCTAATTTTGTGAAATGTCCTAATCTAATGAATTAACTGGATGTGAATGTAGAATTCTCTCTTTTACTGAGCAACAGGTAGCAGAGATGAGCGAAAGCAAAACAGGCATTAATGCTTTTACCTTAGTTAATAGCTGTTTGCAATTTCCTGTGCCAGTATCCTTTAAAACATTTCTATATAATGTATTTTACTACTCAATTTTAAGCTTTTGTTTGTTTCTTTGTTTCATGTGGCTGGTTTGAAGGATCCTTACTATAGATTTAATGATCTGGCCTACAGATGGATCTCCTTGGATAACTGGACATATAGCAGAACATTCAAAGCTCCTTTTAATATCAGGTGTGTGATAAAACTGAATTTAAGATTACTAAGGTTTAAACTGCACATTGCATTTATCTAGGAATAAACCCCCCTGAACACACCTTTGGAGAATTGCTGATCCAGGTACTGGTCTATGAGTCACCTAACCTATTTCGCAGATTTGTTGTAATGATACAATTTGGGAGTGGGGTTACAATTGTAAAGAAGGAATGTTAATATAACAAAATGATTTAAAATTCTGTTTTTATTATCTTTTCTGCAGGACATGGCAAAAAGTGATTTTGGTTTTTGAAGGGGTAGATACGGTAGCACAGATTGTGGTAAATAACTTAACTGTTGGAAAGACAGATAATATGTTCCAGACGTATGTGAGTATCTTTTTTTTTTTTTTTGGCATTGTGCTTCGTTAAAGTCACAGAAGAGAACAAACATAAAAACATCTCAAATTCAGGACATTTCAAATGGTTTCAACTTGCAGGAAATAAGATTTCAGCAACAAAGTGGTCAATGTCTGGAATACTCTACCTGACTCTGTGGTTTCTTTCCCAAATTCCAAAAATTTTAACCTTAGATTGTCTACTATTGACCTCACCCCCTTCCTAAGAGGTCTGTAGGGGGCATACATAAGCGCACCAATGTGCTTTCCGTCCCTGTCCTATTGTTTCTTTTTTTTCTTATTCGTATCCATTTCATGTATTCATAACTACGTTTATACTTATACCTGTTATCTTATAATTGCCTGACAAAATAAAATAAATAAATAAAATAAAATTATTGAACTCAGGTTCAATAGTTTAACTCGGATGTCAAACTCAAGGCCCGCAGGCTGGATCCGGTCCATGGGGTGCTTAGATCTGGCCGTGGGGCCACCCTGGAAACAGCGAAGGATCAGCCCACATGCCTCTCTAGTGAAAACGGAGCTTGGGAGCGTTGAGGTAGAGGGTTGCAGGAGGCCATCTCAGCCAAAAACAGAGTTTGCAAGGGCTGCACGTAGCCCTCCCAAGCTCTGATTTCTCTGGCAGGGGGTTGCAAGAGACTATCCCAACTGAAAATGGAGCATGTTTTCACTGGCAGAGCGCTCAGGCCACCACAGGTGCCCCTGACACAAGTGATGTCAAACTGGCCACACTCATCCTGGCCATGCCCATGCAGGCCCCCCAAGGTCAAACATAACTCTGATGCAGTCCTCAATGAAATCGAGTTTGACATTCCTGGTTTAACTCAAGATAGTAGCTCCCAATGCAGTGTGTAATGTGTTACAGTTGTCCTAAAGAGGTTTCTGTGATTGAGAAAAGAATAGATACATTTGATGTATTTTGCCCTGTTCATAGGATGCAGGCAACATGCAACACCCCCCCAACCCCTGATCGGCAGAAAAACTTTTGTGCAAAGAACCAGTTCCTGGTGCCCAAAAGGGGGCCACTGCTTTAATCTCATAAATCTTTGGGAATTGACCATTGTAATTTGTTCCCTGCTCCTGCAGATGGGAGTGATAGTCAACACAAATTTATTTAGAATAAATATATCCATGGGAAGAAAAACATGCACACTCTATTCTATCCCTTCAACTCAAAATGAAGCATAGGCCCTTATATACAGATTGCATTCTGGGGACTCAAATTGCAAAATGAGTAATTTCCTGGTGACGAGAATGGAATTTCTGTGTATGAATGCAACTCCACAAATACACTCAACCTGTATTTGGGCATATTTAATTGATTAAATCTGGACCACTTCGATTTCTCATCCAAGTCTCTATGATACAAATTAGGTTACTTTCTTTAATCACATTGACATAATAGATCATAAATAATCAATTGGAAAGGACCTAAGAGATAATCACATCCAAACCTGTCCACAATGTAGGATTCACTATAAGCACCTTCTCCTCCAGATTGATGATTGTCCAGATGTTTTATTGCAGATTAATTTGATGTTCAACAGCAACATCATGAAATGAATAAAGCAGTCAGTAACTATCTGGGTCATCACTAAGACGGGGTAATGTGGCACTAGGAACAGCTCTTAGGTACTGTATATCTTCTGTTCAAAAACACTGTATAATAAGAGGGTAGAAATGGGAGCGCAATACTCTCATTACCTTCCTTAAACTACCTCTGCAGAAAGCTCAGCATTGCTTGAAAAGCACCTCTTCCAGTGACATCACTGTCAAATACAGGGCCGATCAGCAGCTAACGAAGCTATTGTTGCTCTTACCCAGAAGGTTTGCTATGATTGGAGCAGAAAAATATTTCCCTGGAGTTCCTTTCTTTCGGAGAAATTTGAAGATAATCATACAGCAAATCATCAAATCATCAAATCATCCATATTTCTTAACAGTGCCACATACGTGGTATACATCTAAAAACAGAAGAATCCAAGTACACATAACTTGAACCAACATACAAATGATTCTATGCACAAGAGTAATTCATGCATTTGTCTATAATCATCCTGTCTCTTTTTGTTGGTCTATTCCCAAAATAGAAATTTGATGTTACTGATGTGATCAAGGAGGTCAACACAATCGAAGTTCATTTTTTGTCTGCTATTTTGTATGCTGCACAACAAAGTAAAATTCACCAAGCCTACAAAGTGCCTCCAGAATGTCCCCCACCTGTGCAAAAAGGAGAATGTCACATGAATTTCATCAGAAAGGTAATATTGCTGTGTGCGTGTAGGTTATAATGACAATGATCTGAAGAAATGAATCCTACAATTGTCCTTTGCTAACTGAACTCCATTACTTAAATATATCTATGATCGTTGTTAGATGCAAAGTTGTGTCTGACCCATCACGACCCCATGGACAATGTTCCTCTAGGCCTTCCTATCCTCTACCATCTCCTGGAGTCCATTTAAACTCACACCAACTGATTCAGTGACTCCATCCAGCCACCTCATTCTCTCTCGTCCCCTCCTATTGCTCTCAATCTTTCCCAGCATTAGGCTTTTCTCCAGTGAGTCCTTCCTTCTCATTTAGTGGCCAAAGTATTTGAGTTTCATCTTCAGGATCTGGCCTTCTAAAGAGCAATCAGGGTTGATCTATAGGACTGACTGGTTTGATCTCCTTGCAGTCCAAGGGACTCGCAGGAGTCTTCTCCAGCACCATAGTTCAAAGACCTCTATTCTTTGGCGCTCAATCTTTCTTCTGGTCCAACTTTCACAGCCATACATTGCAACTAGGAAAACTATAGCCTTGACAATACACGCTTTTGTTGGCAGAGTGATGTCTCTGCTTTTAAGTAGACTGTCTAGATTTACCATAGATTTCCTTCCCAGGAGCAAGCGTCTTTTAATTTCTTGGCTGCAGTCCCCATCTGCGATGATCTTGGGAGTCCAGAAAAATAAAATTCCCCATCTATTTCCCCATCTATTTGGAAATGAGAGTGTTCTTAATGTTAAATTTCAAGCCAACTTTTGCACTCTCCTTCAGCCATATCAAGAGGCTTTTTAGCTCTTCTTCACTTTCTGCCATGAGATTAGTATCATCTGCATTTCTGAGATTGTTGATATTTCTGACAGCAATCTTAATTCCAACTGTTGATCTATTAATAATCCATAATCAAGTGATACTTTTATAGATCCACCCAAGGTTAAGCAATGAGATGTACCTTGACTTCTTTGTTATAGGTAGACCTTGCTTAATGACTGCTTTGTTTAATAAGCATTCTAAGTTACATTGGTTCTGAAAAAAGTAGCTTTATGACTAGTCCTTGGACGAATGATTGTCACAGCGTCCTGGTGGTCACATAATCATTGAGTGTTTCATAACCAGCTTCTGACCAAAGAGTCAGTAGAGAAGTCAGTAGTGAAATTGCAAGTGTCAGCCACAGATGTCTTGCATAATAACTGGGGATGATTTACTTAACTATCATCATCATTTGCTTAACTATTTGCTTAATAATTGCTGAGAGTGACCTGTCCCAATTGTGGTTGTTAAACAAGGACTACCTGTATTTTAACTGTTGTAGTTATGGGGTGCCCAACAATGAGCTTTAAATATGGCTGTGATTGCTTTTGAGAAGTGAGTAATAAAATAAGCACATTTTATAGTCTGCTGTTCTTACCTGAAAGTAAAAGAGAAAATTGCATAGATTAGATTATGACAGGAAATAATATATGTGCAGAATCCATGATATAGCTGATACACTTATATTTTTATTTTCCTTTTCTAATACTCTACATAGTTAATATTAAAATGTTTTTCTTTATTTAAAGCTCACTTAAATACTGTGTATAACACACTTTATTGAGACGTAAAGCAGTTAGAAATAGAAATAGAGACTTTTCAATACAATGAAAAGATTATTTATCATCAGTGATAACAAAATAATAATAGAGAAACAAGAGAGTTCATATAATCCATGCCAGCAAAAGCCAGCCTGTTTCTAGTTGGGGTAATTGAAATAGAATGGATTTTTAAAAATTGGCCAACTCCTATTCCTTTCATGAATGATACTTCGTGACCGAGTCCCATCAGAGAATTTCAACAATGAGAAAAGAAGCAAACTGACTCTGTGAAGTCCCAAAAGACATTGGCACTGACACTGTAAAAATCTTGGCCGCACAATTTTGTATGCATTTGCTGTTTCCCATGTATTAAACTACTTATATTATGCAACCTACGCTGACAATTTCTGGGAAGTGTTACCTAATAAGACATCAGATCTTATTAAGCTATTTTAAAAGGGTGGTGGGATCTGTTTGAGGATTATTCAAGGATAATTCCCAACAGCTATTATTCAGTTCAGTCATCATAACGCCTAGACATGTGTTAAAAAAGACAAGTCAATCTTGTTTCTGTAAATATCAGCAGAGCAATCCTCTGCATGTTTATCTGGATAGAAGTCCCTGTGTTCAAGGTGACCTACTCTCTAATATATAGACAGTGTTTAGGATTGCAGTCCTAGAGTAGAGAAGCACACCCACCATTGTGAATGTGATGTGCTTTAATTAATGCAATTAATATAAGGGCTGGCTGATCTAGTGGTTAAGGCACCAGGCTAGAAACCAGGAAACTGAATTCTAATCCAGCTTTAGGCACAAAAGCCAGCTGAATGCCTTAGGTCAAGAGGGATTCACTCTCAGCCCAACCCCCCTCACAGTCTTGTGAGCAAAATATGAGGAGGGAAATATATCAATTTATTAGCTTGGTATCTTCTTTGTCCCTTGCTAAAAAAATAACTTCATCATACATGGGTGGAAAACCACAATGTATTCAAATATAATAGAAATAACTTAGCTTCAATTTCAATGTGGTCTCTGTGGACAGATTAAATAAGATTGGATAGATGAAATAATCTATGATTAACCACAATCAATTAAAAAGTCATATTTCTTTCTGAGAATCTCTGCCTTCTCTGCCTTCTAGATTGGTTAGAAAACAATACTGGGAAAGGAGGGAAAATAACTTAAATTGTCATGTATTTTTAGTAGAGAAGATGAGGGCATCCTTTGTGAAAAGTTGTGGTGTTATGGAAGACACTTTTTGAGAAAAGTTTTTCATTCTTAAAGAAACTGCGCATTTAAGTCTGAATATCAAATTAAAAGTTCCTAAAAGGAATCTTTTCCCCCCGTATTCCTCCTGTGCTTTTTACAAGGAAATTTATCATGATAAATTTTGGTGGTTTATACATCATTCAACAGTAACCACATGACATTTGTGATAAAAAAGGCAGGCTGAAATCCTGGATCAGAGAAGCAACCTATGGACTGAGTTCACCATATCACCAAAACCTGGAGGAAATTGGTGTTTTTCAGTTTTCTAGTGTGGGTTTATGTTTTAATGGTAAGGGCTCTGATAGCATGAATATCTGCTTGGCTTAATATAGTGATTTTGTCTTCAAATAAAAACTGAACAGGCCTCTGAATTGAGGGTATTTCTAGGTGCTTTCCCTTAAATCAATGTTACCTGCAAGACTGGCTTTCTTTTTGTCTTCTAGTTGTTTTTCTCTCTTTATGCCAATATTTGGACAGCTAGTTGAGAGAGAGGGAGAAAAAATGAGAATGAATTAGAAGTAATTGAAGTACTATGTCAAGAGTTTTCAAACTTGGCAAGTTTAAGACTTGTGGACTTCAACTCCTAGAATTCCTGAGCTAACAAGGAGGAATTGTGGGAATTGAAGTCCACAAGTCTAAAAGCTGTCAAGTTTGAAGACCCCCGTATTCTGTGATCCCATCTGAGAACCCAGATCTTTCAAGATTTGTCTCTCCTGAAATTTCAGCCATTTTAATTTAATAAAGGCAACACATACTTTTAAATACACATGCATCTTATGTTTATATTTGGATACCCCTTGCTGTTGCACAAAACTGGGCAGTGCTTTCGCCAGTTGAAAAGATTGACATTCTTGCAGTATATAAATCATACTACAGCTTCTTTCGGCTATGAATCAGTGTTTTGATACGCAGAATGGCATGGTCCAGAAGGGCGAACTGAGTTCAAAGAGGCTGAAAAAAAAATCCTTGTTGAAGCAGCTCGTGGCATATTGGTAACACTGAAGAAAAATGGCATGGTTGCATTCTACACTTGGCAAGCCAGTTCACTGATAAGTGTCAGTAGCTTGAATGACAGCATTTGGAGGTAGTTGTTAATCATCAATGAGCAGGCACTCTGCAAACCAAACCTGTCCTGTGGATTGTTTGTCTTCTCTGACGTACTATTATACATTGACCTTGTAGTAGTATATGTAAAAAAGTGAGGAAATTAATCCTTTATTAAAAATAAATAAACTTAATCTTTAAGTTGATAAAGCAGGGATATGGAAGTAAAAGTTCCAGGAAAAATGAGGAGATGGGCAGTAAAGAAATACAAAATATAATTAAATAATAAAAGTGAGTTTACACTAATTGTCTATATATCATTCCTCTGATGACCAAATTTTATTTTTTAAATAAAAATTAGAATTTTAAAATGATTTTGTAGCATATAAAGACTGCAATCATGGCTTTTTTTTCTGATATCTGCCTATGGTGATTCTGTTACCTACGTTTTTCATGGGGAACATTTAGAGTAGTTACCACATGCAGATTTAGGATTTAGAAGTGGGTGATTTCAGTCTGAAACTATTTCCCTTGCTGTATTCTTACCAGCTGCTTGTATAGATTTAAAACCCAACATTTGCATCATAGCAGCAGTCAAGCTGAAAGGTAATTGGTATGGGGATGGAGAATGTCTCTTCTAAGAAATGGTTATTCCCAGGGTTATAAACTAGAAATAGGCACAATGCCTGTTTCACATTAGTTGTAATTTGATCTATTTGTAGGCAAGCCAGTTCCTGGGATGTAGGGAACAAATGAGGCAAGGGCAGTGTGCGTTGCCAAAATTAGTATGGTTCAGCTACTGATTATTAGGGTTATAAATTTAGATGGTAGTTCACAGTGTAAAACTTCAGTAAGGTCATTTGTATGCCCAGAGGGGGGAATTATGAGGCCATGTTTTAGGTATCTGTCCAGGGAGTGGTCAATAACTTTTTTGTCCTAATGTTTTTGTGTGATCAAAACCTCACATCTGAGTGGAATGTGGGTTTTGTTTTGCATTAGTTTACACATCAGTTCAGTGATCTCATGTAAAGTTAATGGAAAGCAGCATGGCTGTTAAATTTCGGTGCTGCATGGATAATCTGATTTTGGATATCTCATTCTTGGATTACTGAATTATGTTAAACCCACATTGCTTAGTTTTAGAAGCTAAACTCCTGGGGAGTTTTTCTTCAAAAATGTGAACTAAGCGGAACTAAGTCTTTTCTGCTTGTTTTGGCTGCCCAACATTTTTGTTTGTTTGCTTGTTCATATGGGGACTGATGATAATGACTTCCAAATATTATTCCAGAAGCACGGTGAAGTTGCAGAAAATAACAATTTTAAAAGTTTTTTTCTCCAGTAGAAATCTGCAAGCTTCTTAAAACTCAGGCCATATAGAATGATCTTGCCCCCAAATTAGCTGACATTTTGTGAAATTTTGACAGTCATAAAAGAAAACACTGCAAGGAGCCTGTCATAAGCTATACTGCCAATCTTTTAGTACAGAACTTTTCTCTGTGTAAGCTGAAATTAAGGAACCATGGATTCAGGGATAAAAGTCTCCAATGCTACTATTCTAGCTATTCTTTTTGTTTTGCATGGTAACCTATACATTTGCCATCATCCTGAAATGGCATCTAGCACTTAACATGCTTTCAAAGTAATCTCATGCGGCAAGTCTTATGTTAGCTTTGTGTGTATTGACATGAAGCCTGACAGCTAGCATGTGATGAAATGAATCTCTAGATATTTCCACATGCAAGCAACTATCATTTCATTTGGTAGCATTTTTCGAATGGAAGTGCCACTCGTTGGGTAAAAGTTAATGTGTAAAGTGGCTCTTTGGAATTTCTAAATCTCAGAGAGAAGAGTATAATTAAATTATTAATTATTTTTGAAGCATAATTGATATTTCTTAGTATTTTTGAACTGGGATAGTAGTTTTAATATACAAATATAGATGACCAAGGTATGTTGGTAGACATTATATAGAGATATGTATATACCTGTCAGATGCTCCCTTGCCTGATTTCTACAGGATGACTGTGAGTGCAGCTTTCAGAACCTCGAAATTATATAATGGGAAGCAAGCTAGAGAGAGGTTGGCAGGCATTCTGTATTGCAGAGACCATAACTGAAATAGAACACTCTATTAAGATTTTAGCTAATTGAACTTTCTTTTGACCCCATGGACTATGATTCATTTATTTTCAATTCTAAGATTGGAAATATCAACTGAAATAAATGTCTGAAAAAGAATGTAATTAAAGAGAAAAGCAACCTGAAATATAAAACACTCAGTCAAAATGTACCGAGAAGAGGGAGGATACCCATTGTAATTCTATACTGTAGGGGAAGGACTTGGCTAGCCTATTAATTTACACAATAGCACAGCTATTGAAACAATAGTGAATCATTTATAGAAAACATAGGATAATAATGTTAAGCTTTCATTTTCTCCTTAGAAATAAATATTGTTTTAGTTGTATAGAATAATAATATTTATAGTTATATCTCTGTCTCATAAATCAAGGAGCAAAGGAATACAATGCATTATTTGGTGTTACTCCAATTTATCCTTACAGTTAGACCAAGAGAGCACCTTGTCCATGATAACTAAGTTAACTTCACAACCAAGGAGATTTGAATTCTCACACAGCCTATTGTTACAGTTTGTTTTGGCTTGGCTTGGCTTAGTAGAGCTTAACTCAGAAACATCTTAACCTTGTTGTCTTCCCTTGCCTGCCTAGATGCTTGAAAATGAAATTCGTTTCTTTGCCAAGCTATGGCACTAGATGGTGTTCTGAGTTTGGAAGCTTATCAGTGGTTTATGGGTGAGAAAATCCATGCAGTACACTATCCTTCCTAAAAGATTTCTTGTCTTAATCTGCAACCGTGATCATAGTCAGACATTGGGATTTTAATCCTCTGTAGCCTGGAAATGTATGGCAGACTCTGAAAAAAGAAAATACCATTAAAATGAAAAAAAATCCTGAAATTAGGAAGTTGTTTCAAATATCAGAAGAAAGCTTCATTTCCAAACTGGAGAGTCATTTTAAAAACAAGGGACTCGGCCATCATTGACAATCTCTTTAAAATAACAAATGCTGATTTACTTAGGATCATTCCAATATCAAAAATCACTCTCAACATGGAGCTCACCAAGCCAGCGCACCATTTCTCTTAATTTATCTTACTATATTTATTTCTTTTATTTTATATAATAAATTAATACTCACAGATTCTATGAAAAATTCTATTGTCCTTCAGAATGGATTTCTTTAAGTGAGGAAACATATAAAAGGAAGATGTGTCAGAGTCATCCTCCATACTGGCAAATGGCTTCTTATTTATATTTCTTTCTGTTCACTCCACTGAGATTTTTAGCATGTTTCTTGCATAAATGAAATAACAATAATAATAAATAATTCCCTTTGGAGATAGAAAGGGTTATAAACTCAGTTTGTTTACAGTGTATGTCAAAACTTGTTCATTTCTTTGTACAATTATGAGAACTCACTCGTCACTTTCAACATTTCGTCCTATTCCCACTTACTCAAATTTGGCAGCAAATTCAATTTTTTCCTCCTAAATAAAACCCTTTGCTTCACCACAATTCCTTGAAGTCCACAAAACTCCAGAAAGTGCCTCCACATTCAATTTTGCTACATGCGGTGGTCATTGTACCATATCTCAGTTCTGTAACCAACCCTGAAATGTCTTTCAAAAAAAGAAATGCAGATTCCCTGAATGTTGCAGAATCTGGTGTTTTCCTATTGCAGGTGCTCATTATGCAATTCAATTTGTGTTTTGTCTCATTTATTTCAGGAGCAGTGTTCATTTAGCTGGGACTGGGGCCCCTCTTTCCCTACCCAGGGTATTTGGAAGGATGTTAGAATTGAAGCGTATAATCTTTATCACCTTGTGTACTTTTCTGTGACTCCTTTCTATGGTAAGTCTTGCTTTCTTAACTCTTGACTGAGTGTGGGAAGCAATGGTGTTTTGATACTTTAAAACTGAAGACAACTACAGGTAGTTCTCAACTTATAACAGTTCATTTAGTGATCATTTGAAATTACAACAGCACTGAAAAAAGTGTCTTTTGACTATTTTCCGCATTTACGGCTATTGCAGCATCTCCATGGTCACTCGATCAAATTCAGAAGGTTGGCAACTGACTCATATTTATGACCATTGCAGTGTCCCGGGGTTACATGATCCCCTTTTGCAACCTTCTGACAAGCAAAGTCAATGGGGAAGCCAGATTCACTTTACAAACATATGACTAATTTAACAGCTGCAGTGAGTCACTTAACAAATATGGCAAGAAAGGTTGTAAAATAGGGCAAAAGTTGCTTAACAAATGTCTTGCTTAATTTTGGACTCAATTGTTGTTGTAAGTTGGAAGTAATGGCTTTGCTTGTTAATTAAACTTTGACTGAAAATAGGCCTCTGTAGTAATAGTTATGAACATCAAATGAACGTTGTGTTTTTTTCTGTAGTTAGCCTAGAATCTTTTTGTGTTTCTAGTGAAGAGAAGGACCAGGGGAGACATGATAGCACTCTTCCAATATTTGAGGGGCTGCCACAGGGAGGAAGGGGTCAAGCTATTTTCTAAAACACCTGAAGGCCAGACAAGGAATAATGGATGGAAACTGAACAAGGAGAGATTTAACCTGGAAATAAGAAGAAACTTTCTGACAGTGAGNCAATTTGTCAGAAATGGTGTAGGGTCTCCTGCTTGGGCGGGGGGGGGTGTTGAACTAGATCGGGGGCCGCCAACCTTTTGGACCTCAGGAACCACCAAACTCATAATTTTAAATCCCACAGACCACTAATATGAATTTTGACTGACAGTGGCTTACTGACATTTTCCCAGGGTCTCTGCAGAAAGCAGCAGAGACCCTGGGAAAATCACCAAAAAGTCTGCAAGAAAATTCCCTACCCCATTTTCCTACCAATCGATCATTCTTTATTTGAGATCGCAGGATACTGTCTCCAGCTTCGTTCTCAGGGGAAGAGAGAGAGACTTGGCTTCATGCAAGGAAAGCAGCAGAAGCAGCAGAAGTCTTTCTTTCTCTTCCCCAAATTCCGCCAGAAATGAGTCTTTGTGAGACTTGTTGCAGCAGTGCAGCCTCTTGGAGCAGGATGCCTTGCAGGATTCCAAAGACTCATCTCTGGAGGAGTTTGGGGGAGAGAAAGCTTTGCTGCTTTCCTTGCATGCAACCAAAAGCAGAAGCAGAAAGAAGCAGCCCGGTGGCCAGGCAAGGTACGTGGGGTGAGTCGAACAAGTTTTCCCACTCCACCCTTTTCCCCCTCCCCTCACTACCTTGTGTTATTCACAGTGCAAGCGACGCAAGCCTTGTTTTCCTATGGGCCATGTGAGCGGCTCAGCCTTGTGTTCTCACGCAGACTGGATTAATTGCTTTGGGGGTGACATTTCTCTGTGGACCACTAAAATTGTCTGTCAGGCACAGGTGGTCTGTGGTCCAGTTGGTGACCACCGGACTAGATGACCTACAAAGTCTCTTCCAACTCTGTTTATCTACTTATGAAGGAAGCTAATGTTTTAGTATCTCTCTTCAGTTGTTTCCTTACTTCTTTTTTCAGAATATAAAATTGATTTAATGAAGGGCTTCCAGTAGTACTGTTGGATAATTCTTCAAATTTCCATTGGTTTAGATTCATAAATTGTATTATATCACAACTTTGAACATTGCCTGTTCTCCTTGTTTTCACTGAACAGCCTTCTTGCTCTCCCCATATTAACTGCTATTACTACACTTTGTTAGCTTGTCCACTATGGACCTCTTGTCATATTTCTTCCTGTGCTTTGAACAGATGTTTTCTTCCTTTCTTTGCTTGTCAGCTCATTGCCCAATCTCCTGAAAGTTCCTTTTCTTGGTTGTGCATGTTCTCTGAAGGCTTTCCTGAATAAAGGCTTATGATGAAAGTGTGTTAAGCTGGATACAAAGGTTACCCAAAGTGCAAGGCCAGCACATGAATCAGCTTTTAACATATCAATCAGCTGTAAAAATGAGATAGTAATACCCGTAATCAGGAAGGAGTATTCTTACAAATCCAGAATAGTTAAATGGGAAAAAAAGATTTTTATAGATGCTCTCAGTATCTAAATGCAGTTTTAGTAGTGAAGATTAGGGTTCCTATATTAAGCCTGGAAAGAGTTTGTACTTCTGGTACACTGCCCAGCACCTTTCCATCTCACTTTTAAAAATTATTCTTGCTATGACTGAGCTGTGGTGGTGCAGTGATTAGAATGCAGTATTGCAGGCTAATTTAGCTCACTGCCAGGAGTTTGATCCTGACCGGCTCAAGGTTGACTCAGCCTTCCATCCTTCCAAAGTTGGTAAAATGAAGGCCCACCATTGTGGGGGGCAATAGCTGACACTGTAAACCGCTTAGAGGGCTATAAAGCACTATGAAGCAGTATATACACTGCTCAAAAAATAAACACAAAAACAAGACATCCTAGATCTGAATGAATGAAATATTCTTATTAAATACTTTGTTCATTACTTAGCTGAATGTGCTGACAACAAAATTACATAAAAATTATCAATGGAAATCAAATTTAGCAACCCATGGAGGTCTGGATTTGGAGTTACACTCAAAATTAAAGTGGAAAAAAACACTACAGGCTGATCCAACTTGAATGTAATGCCCTTAAACAAGTCAAAATGAGAACTCAGTAGTGTGTGTGGCCTCAATTGCCTGTATGACCTCCCTACAACGCCTGGGCATGCTCCTGATGAGGTGGCAGATGGTCTCCTGAGGGATCTCCTCCCACACCTGGACTAAAGCATCCCCCAACTCCTAGACAGTCTGTGGGGCAATGTGGCATGAGACATGATGTCCCAGATGTGCTCAATTGGATTCAGGTCTGGGGAATGGGTGGGCCAATCCATAGCAACAATGCTTTGTCTTGCAGGAACTGCTGACACACTCCAGGCACATGAGGTTAGCATTGGTCTTGCATTAGGAGGAACCCAGGGCCAACCGCACCAGCATATGGTCTCACAAGGGGTCTGGGGATCTCATCTCGGTACCTAATGGCAGTGAGGCTACCTCTGGCGAGCATATGGAGGGCTGTGAGGCCCCCTAAAGAAATGCCACCCACACCACATTACTGACCCACTGCCGAACCGGTCATGCTGGAGGATGTTGCAGGCAGCAGAAATTCTCCACGGCGTCTCCATACCCCGTCACATCTGTCACATGCGTTCAGTGTGAACCTGCTTTAATCTGTGAAGAGACAGGGTGCCAGTGGCGAATTTGCCAATCTTGGTGTTCTCTGTCAAATGCCAACATCCTGCATGGTGTTGGGCTATAAGCACAACCCCCACCTGTGGACATTGGGCCCTCATACCGCCCTCATGGAGTCTATTTCTGACTGTTTGTACATTTGTGTACAAACAAATGTACATTTGTGGCCTGCTGGAGTCATTTTACAGGGCTGTGGCAATGCTCCCTCCTGTCCCTCCTTGCGCAAAGGCAAGAGGTAGCGGTCCTGATGCTAGGTTGTTGCCCTCCTACAGCCTCCTCCACATCTCCTGATGTATCTGGCCTGTCTCCAAGGTAGTGCTTCCATGCTCTGGACACAACACTGACAGACACAGCAAACCTTCTTGCCAACAGCTCGCATTGATGTGCCATCCCTGGATGAGCTGTTACTACCTGAGCCACTTGTGTGATTGTAGACTCCGTCTCATGCTACCGTGGAGTGAAAGCACTGCCAGCATTCAAACATGACCAAACCATACAGCCAGAAAGCATAGGAACTGGGAAGTGGTCTGTGGTCACCACCTGCAGACACCACTCCTTTATTGGGGATGTCTTACTAACTGCCTCTGCTTTCCACCTGTTGTCTATTCCATTTGTACAATAGCATGTGAAATTGATTGTCAATCAGTGCTGCTACCTAAGTGGACAGTTTAATTTCACAGAAGTGTGATTGATTTGGAATTTCATTGTGTTGTTTAAGTGTTCCCTTTATTTTTTTGAGCAGTGTACATCTGTGCTATTGCTATTCTTTTAAAATAGATAAATCAGAGATTTTCACTGGCAGAGGGTTGCAGGAGGCTGTCACAGCCGAAAATGGACATTGGGAGTCTGCTTTTGCTGACAGAGCACTCAGGCCACCACAGACTCCCCTGACACAAATGACATTAAGCTGGACATACCTACCCTGACCACCACCACCCTGAGGTCAAACACAATCTTGATGTGGCCCTCAATGAAATCGAGTTTGACACCCCTGATGTAGACCTGAATATTATGAATGTCTGAGTTTTTGCCCAGATTTGATTTCCAATTGTTTATAGCATAAACAAAGGTGTGAGGATAGTTTATCTTTAATATGATCAGACTTCCTACTCTGTCCTTGTGCAGAGCCACCAAGTAGCTTCATGTCACTGATGGAGAGTTTTTTGTAGTTTAGCTTATGGTGAGTTGACTAAAGCAAAAGAACGAACATATTTTCTGTAATGTGAAATATCTTAAAAATATTTCATAACCCCCATTCGATCCAGAGCTGATAAAAGCTACTTTCCATTTCTATGCTTTGTGATAAAGCACCCTTTGAACATATTTGGAATTTCCCATCCTTATTTGGAAATTGTCAGAATGTCACAGCAAAATTATGAGTTTCCCAGCATCACCAATTAATAAGTAGCCAATTTCAATTCTCATTAGTCCTCTTGGGTGTTTCTGGAGAACAGCTCAAGGATAGCTGTCCATAGAAGGAGAGAAGAGCAAAGAATAAGAAACACTTGAATGTCTAAAATAGTCGTGCAAATATTTAGCGTGGCATGAAAATTACACTCACGCCAATACAATGACTGGAATAATCAGCCTCTTTTGGCCTTGTTCATGCAATTGGGTTCTTTTAACAGAGTTATTTCCAAATTTCCAAAGATAGATAATATTGCAAAATTCCAAGGTTAAGAGAAGGATATGGATAACTGAATTTTAAATTTTAATATGATGAGTGGAACCAAGTAGTGCTTGGTTTGTGTCACTATTGTGCTAGTGACACAATAGTATAATGCATTCACTCCATGGACAGTGTCTTTAATTATTCATCTATCTTTCTACACTAATGACTGCATCTCTAAGGATCCCTTTGTTAAAATACTGAAATTTGCAGAAGATACAACAGTCATTGGTCTTCATTCTAAATAGTATTGAGTGTGCATGTAGCCTGGAGGTTGAACTACGGATCCAGTGGTGCAGTAGGAACAATCTGAATATTCCATTCCATTCTCTAAACCTCAGATACATTAGTGTTCATAGGTGGAAATTAGTTTCTTTGATAGAAGGGCGGTTAGAATGTTTGATATTGATTGGGAAGTGAGCATGTATCATTTGAAGAAGTAGTAATTTGACCAATTGAGATGCTGTGGCTGCCTTTGATGACTTTGGATTTCTGTATTGATTTGTTGTTCAGTCATTAAGTCATGTCCTATTCTTCACAAATCCATGCAAAAGAGCACGCCAGAGCCCCACTGTCTGCCATAATCTTCCCAAAGTCATGCCCATTGCACCAATGATCTAACTGTCTCATCCTCTGCGGTTCCCTTCTTCTTTTAGCTTCAGTCTTTCCCAACATCAGCATCTTTTCCCAAGGAGTCCTCTCTTCTCATTTGGTGGCCAAAGTCGTTTTGCTTCAGCTTCAGTATCTGCCCTTCCAAAAGAACAGTCAGGGTTGGTTTCTTTTAGGATTGACTGATTTGGTCTCTTTACAGCCCAAGGGACTATAAATTCTGTATTTATACCATTACATAAATACAGCACATTTATGCCATATACTGTACCATGGTAAGAGTGCACAAGAAACATATAGCTACTGGACTTTAAAAGAAATGCTTCCTGCATTTACTGATTCATTGGATTTTCCTACTCTATGCTAAAGAGGTAATTTGCAAAGTTTCAGCAAAAAACAGTTTATTCTGGTATATCAGAATACCAAACTCTTTCTGGGAATACACTGAATTGAATTGAACTGGGAGATAGTTTTAGATGCTGCAGGGACTCTTTCTCACCAGTTATCAGCATACTGATGATTCCAGCACACTTGAGTGACCAAGAGAAAAAAGCATAAACTCCTTAAGATTCAGACACAACAGATTCAATTCATTCCCCTCCAGCATTTCACCCACTTCACAACTTGTAGCAGAGAAGATGTTTTCACTCATCTGAACACGCATTTGTTTGTTCTGTTGAACTGATTGTGTTGTCCAAAAGTTAAGATCTTTCCCAAAATACAGCAAATGCAACAGAAGAGCAGGAGTGCCCCAAGGGTTGGTGACATGAAGTACAGCTGGTGCCAGGCAAGAGGGAATTTTTTTTTTCTTATTATCCTCACTTACCTGGTTTTGACATATCTTTTAAAAGAGAAAGAAAATACCTGAGAAATTCTCTTGGTAACATGCAACACTTTCACACTTGTTTCGTGGTGAGATGGCCAAAAGGAACATATGAATATGTTTCATTGCAAATAATCTCGAGCAGGCTATCGGTTTCTTGTTCTTCTTGCTCCTCCATTAGTAATGCTATTGTCACTCCAAATTGGCAGTCTTGCCCTTAAACAATTGTTGGAGATTTTGTTCTCAATCTTCCATCCTGAATCCTTCAGTTGCAAATTAGGTAAATAATTTTAAAAGGCTGCTGCTGTGCTTCTATAACTATAATAGTCTTGATGCAGCATTTATCTTTTATGTCTCAATCTATTATTACTGGTCAATGGATGAGCATCTTGGGTATATGAATTTAATTTTCCAATGGTTGCTTGAAAAGAAAAGTCAATGGCAGTGGCTGATATTTTTGTTCTGATTTCACCTGTTATTATAGGAGTGCGTCCATTGCTAGGCCATTGAAAGGCAAAGTGTTTCTTAACCAAGAAAAAATACTGTACGTCTGTTTTGTTGTTCACCAACAGTCTCCATCCCTGATAAAATTGGGCATAGTGGTCCATCAGTGGTCCTAGAGAATACCAGATCAGAAAGACCATTTCGACTTAACCATTTCGACTTAACCATTTCGACTTAACAGAGTACAGAAAAGAAGCATTATATTTCATGTCTACCAGCAACCAACTTTCTTGTTTTTATTTTTGTCCAGAACGAAATATTCAGCAGTGGCACCTTCAGATAGAGTCAAAGTTTGATGTTGTCAGCAAAAAGCCAATTGCTGGATTTCTGGCTGTGAACATTCCTGAGCTGAGGATCCAGCAGGTGTTCCCTGGGCAACTTCTCCCTGGAGAAGGCACTATTGCGTTCCTCATGAATGTCAGTAAGGTGAGGACTATATTTGTTGCATATGGAGAGTTTTCTTCTGCATGAAAATCAGTGCACCACATTCAGTGGTGGACTGCTGCCTGGTCACACTGATTCAGGTGAACCGCTAGTTGTGATCATTGGCTGGGCCCACCCACCCGCCCTTGCGCTAGCCTTTCCGTATATAATTTTCTGGCTTGTACCCACTGCCCACACTGCCCAGCTGAATTCTGCTGGACTCACTGGAGCTGCTGAGTTGATTAGCTGCATGTTTGAAGCTCCGTTTCAGTCCCAAGGGGCGTGGGCGTGCTCACAACCAGTGAACCAATTGTTAACGTCAGTGCAGCCCACCTCTGACCATATTGGTACATGCTGGAAAACTCTGTAAGCAAGCACAATCTAGATAAATGTGAAATTATTTTATACCCCATTATACCCCAGCGTGATTTTAATCCTTCTGTTGACTTTAAAGCATTAGTTGAGAAAGTACTCGGACTTTCCCAATTTGCAAGCTCCTGCTTCTGTGGTCACCTGGGAAAATATAGTTTGGCCTAGATCAGGGGTGTCAATTTCAAGACCTATGGACCGGATGCAGCCCCTGGGGTGCTTAGATCTAGCTTGCAGGGCCACCTTGGAAACAGTGAAGGACCGGCCTGCAATGCCTTTGCCAGTGAAAACGGAGCACAGGAGGGCCGTGCTAGCAGAGGGTGCAGGAGGCCATCCCAGCCAAAAACAGAGCTCGACCGGGAGCCTGTTTTCTTTGGCAGAGCGTTCGGGCCACCATGGGTGCCCCCAACATGAGCGATGTCAAGCTGGCTACACCCACTCTGGCCACACCCTGTTCCCCCTGAGGTCAAACAGAACACTGATGTGGCCCTCAATAAAATCAAGTTTTACAGCCCTGGCCTAGATGATTAAAGAATGGGTATTGTCAAGTGGTTATAGTTGGTGTTTAATGTTCTAATACTTCATTTTGTACGTAGGGCATTGCATTCTTCTCTGTGCTTGATGCAAAAATCCCTGCTTACTTTCCACACGACAGCCAGATACCAGAAGACATTGTAAACTGTGGTTGAGCTCAATGTATTGTTTATCTCCTGCCTTAGTTTGCATCCCAGCCACCTTTGTAGTAGCTTACTCCTTTTCAATGTATTAGTATAATAGAAGCAAACCTGGACATTATAGCATTCTGATCGTTACTGAGTCAGGGTGGTGTAATAGTTAGAGTGCAGTACTGCAGGCCTTCCGGCTGCCTGCACTTTGGCAGTTCAGATCTCACCAGGTTCAAGGTTGACTCAGCCTCCCATCCTTTTGAGGTTGGTAAAATGAGGGTTCAAATTGTTGGGGGCAATATGTTGACTCTGTAAATCACTTGGAGGGGCTGTAAAACATTGTGAAGTGATCTAAGTGCTTTGCTTTACTGGACCAAGACTGGATCCGTCTCTCTGTCCTCCTTGTGTCCTGATTTTAGCGTTCTCCCCTCCCAAGAGGAGGACATAAAAGAAAGATGAAGCAACAGAATATACTGCAGCTGGAATGGACTTACCTTTGAAGTTCTTCCAGTCTCCTCATATGCCCACAGGCCAATCAGGAAAATAAACCATGTAAAAAAACCTTCCGTTTGAACCATACATGGCTTTGTAATACTTAATGTGATTTCTTCAGTCACAATTTAATCTACACTTTGACTGTCAGATTAGCCTTCATGAAGATTTGCAGAATAGGACAAATCAATTTGCTTCAGAAGTTCCATTTAGGAGGACAGATTTAAAACCATTCAGCAGCATTAGCAGATAAGCCCTATGATTATAATAACACATTTGTTCTTCCATTATAACAACACATTTGTTGCTTATCGGTCTCATTTTCCCTGACCCCTTGTTTGCATGTTCCTATGATGAAGCACTCAGAAATGAGATTTATATAGCGTAGAAAATCTGTACCTGCAGTTGATGTTGGTCTGTGGATTTGACATATTAAATCTCAAAACATATTTTTTTAAAAAGCAGCTACAATTTATTCCTGGGAAGAGTGCCAAAGACAAGGTTGTTCAAACCATTTGAGGCCCTCCAAAATGGTATAAATTTCTCTCTCTCCCCCTCACTTCTTACTCAAGTTGAATGTATTTGGTGTTTTCTAGCAAAGGACGAGCAAATGGATGAGTGGGGATGTGACATCACTAACAACCAATGGCTGTGCTTCAGTGCCATTCTCTATTTTATGCTGCAGAATGAAAGAGGCATATTAGTAATGCTTTGTGCTCTCTGCTAAGAATCCATGTTATCTTGCATGCTTCCTGCTTGATGTAATCCCAGATAATGAAAGGTAAAGCATTAGTGGCTTTACAATGTAATGCCTTGGTAATAGACACAACAAACTGGATTGTTTAAATGTTTCTTCTCTAGTTGTTGTATGTGAAATATACAGACTACTGACCATTCACGTGTCCAACATCTGTTCATTTAAAATGTTCAGGTATATCTCATAACTTTTTCAGGGTTAAAATTTTACACCAGGATTTATTTTACATAAAAGAAGCAAACACTTCTGCCTAAAACAACCAACTGTATTAAAAAATGTGTTCACTGTTAAATATTATACTAATAAAAAGGGGTGACATTGATCCATAGATAGACATGCTACCTAAGGATTTTGATGCCACCTGACCTATTGAGAGGGCAATCGGTTGCGGTATCTGCTATCCCGCATTAGATGGGCACCTCATGATAGGGAG
>BHFT01001394.1:0-15053 GCA_004320025.1 Laticauda laticaudata
CTTGCCTGACTGACACACCATGGTGTTGATACAAGATGTAGTAGAGATGTATCAATGTAGCCTTCTTCAATAACAAGATGTAGTAGAGATGTATCGATGTAGCCGCCAGCACGTCTTTCCGCTTTATGTTGACTGCGTGCATGCTGCATCCCTTTATATCCATGGAGCGGATGCAATTCATACCTCCGCATGCTCAGTGAATGGTTTGCATTCGATATACATCCGTGCAGCATCTCCTTTGTTTCCGTTAGGTGTACGTGATTTATCCGCTTTATCTGCTATGCATCCGCTCTTTCCGCTATGCGTCTGCTTCGCAATTATCCCCGGTAACCCCTTTGGAGCTGTCATCCACTTCCATCCACTTTCATCTGCTAGGCTTCCAATGAACATCCATTTAACATCCCTGCTACATACTACCTACATCCATTCTTTTCCATTCTGTTTTCTCAAATTGTTGCCAATTTTGTCCATTTCTGGAGCGGATGAAAACGGATGGAACCACCCCCAAAATTTTGCTTGTCCGCTGTGTACTTTATGCATACATTTTGTGTCCATCGGCCAGTGGGACCAGGCCTTTAGAAATATATCATTATGTGACTCAAAAGTACTTAAAATTACAGTAAAGTTAAATAATGAATATTTTCTTCTTTGGCAAATTCACATATGTGTGTGTGTGTGTGTGTATTTAGCTCTGAGATAAGACAAGGTGAATGAGATTTTTAGACAGTATTGAAAGATCTCATGGTTTTCTTCTGGAATTTTTATATGATTTGTCGTATGTCTACCTTTACTTGATTATTACTTCTTTTTTTAACACATATGTACTTCACGTCTGACAAATCCTAAGTAGTGATTCTTATCAGGGATCCTCATTTTATGTATGACATCATTTAATTCAACATATAATAAATGATCCTGAACAAATAATAGACTGTAAAATTGAATTTACTATATTCTATATATTGTAGAATAACTGAAATAACTCCTACTATATTTTTGGAGAGCACTAGCTGCAAAAACAATAACTTATCAGATATCGGAAAGTTTGGTCTGGTGGTGAAGGCCCCCAGGCTAGAAACCAGGAGACTATGAATTCTAATCCCACTTTAGGCATGAAAACCATTTGGAATAATTTGAGTCAGTCACATTCCCTCAGTCTAATCCACATCACAGGATTGTTGTTGGAGAAAGAGGAAGAAAGTGTATTAGGTATGTGCACTATCTTGAATTATTTATAAAAACAATAAAGGCAGGATATAAATAAATAAATAAAATTCAGACTTATTGCTTTGTGATTTTCTCCATCTGAAGAACTCATTCTCATTCTTTTCATGAGCTTTATTAGAGTGACAAGAAACTATAATGATTATTAACAACTCCTGGCTGTTCTCGGTGATTCTAGTTTATTTGTGAATTGATATGTATGCTATGTTAGGCTGCTCAATTTACATAATATTTATTCTGTGTTAATAAAAACAATGTCAATATTGCTTTAATAGAATTTCTGTGCAATTAAGACTCTGTGAAATATTGTGACTTCATGAAATATAAATATAATGTGTTGCTATGTACTTGTGAAGCCTATGGCTTAACTAAAGGAGTCACTTTGAAATATATATTTTAATGCATCCAGTAGGCCACATGAAGCCCAATTCAAAGTGTTAGTTTGAATGACATAAACTCTTCATGTCTTGAGATCTCAGTATTGGATGGATGGATGGATGGGTGGGTGGAAGGATGGATGATCAAAGGGTTTCTGTGTGGGTTTTTCTATGCCTTTGGAACACTCTTTGGAGATGTCCTTTCATTCTGTAGTTTAGATATTATCTACTACAAAAAGTGCTTTTTGAGGACTACAACTTCTGCAGTTTTGGAGGACAGTATAAATTTTACCTATCCATAAACACTTATTTATATATTGCTCAGTTAAGTTTTTTGTTTTGCAAATTCTTTTAAATGTTAACTATTTAATAATACTAGAATTATAAGTAATTTGCTCCGGATATGTTTCCAAGCAAGTTCTATCTCAGTTTTTTAAAAACAAAATTTTACCAGGTTGTAAATTTCATCCAAATCTAGTATGAATTATCTTGTCCAAATTACATTTGTATTCACATGTACAATTTCTTTCTTTTAAAAGTTATGTATATCATTAAAAATGCTTTATAAATCCTAAACAAACTGAATTCTAAGTTACATGGGGAGAAATACATTTACTTAAAGATACTTTAAGTAAAGATTACTGCTAGTTTGGAGGGTAATATACAATCTCTTCTTGGAGAACATAGAAAATTTTTAGAAATGAAGATAAATCAGCAAAACTTGCATTTTCTAATGTTCCACAATAGGTGAAGGTAGGTCCATGATGGGATTCAAATAATTTAACAGCTGGTTCTCTGTCCTAAGGACCAGCTGGGTAGGTGTGCCATGTGACTGGGTGGTCATGGCCAACTCTACATCATTCACATGGAGGGGTGCCTTGCCTTGTCTGGCCTCTCCCCACCACACCCAACTCTACCCTTTCCCTCCCTTTCCCGATCTGAAAAGGTAAGGCTGGTGGGGGATGGACACACTCCAGGCCCACCATGCTTGGCCAAAAGGCACAGGTTTCCTCGGGGAGGACACAGTGAGGCTCAGCCACCTTTTGCCAGTTTGGTCTAGGCTAGAAACAAAAAGATTGTGAGTTCCATTTTAGTCAGGTGAGACAGCTGGGTGAGTTCCATTTTAGTCATGGGCTGATCACTAGGGGATTGTGAATTCCAGTCCCACCTTAGCCTTGAAAGCTGAAAGACTTGGGCCAATTCTTCTCCCTCAGCCCATCCCATCTCACAAGGTTGATGTTGTGAGTAAAACAGAGGAAGTAGCATCAAGTACGTTTGCCACCATGAGTTGATTATTTAATATAAAAGTGGTAAAAAAAGAGGCATTTGTCAAAAAAGGAGGTGCCCAATTGGAAAAACTGGAACCATCCCGATCCTGAGACCTCCCTAAGCCAGACCTATGTATTGTACACTAACTGTCTAAATGACTTTCTGGGAGAGAGTGATGGATGCTATAATCAGATGCTGCTGGAGAGCACTTTGTTGGGGACAGACAGTTAGCCCTGGGTGGGTTCCTAACTGCAGCCAGGCTGATATGCAGCCGGTCCAGCTTTGAGCCTCTATTTGCACATTAGGCTAAGCTCAAAAAAGTTGGAAAACCAGCCGTTTTGGCTTAGAGGGCTGCACCACTCCGCAATCCGGTTGCTTTGGGGATCACACATTAATAGGTCTGCATCCCATGTGCTCTTCCCCCCCACTTTCATGCAAGAAATGAAAACTGATTTTGCACTCTGGGGAGCCACCAAGCTCTCTTGGATGTGGCTCCCCTGGGTGTTGCAATGCAGGGAGAATGCAGATGCAGAGGAGGAAGCAGACTTTGGCTGTTTCCAAATGTGGAAGAAGAGACCAGCCAGCATGCTCCCTTCTCTACCCCACTTCTTGCCCCTTCCTTATCCCCAATAAACAGGGGATTGGCAGGGGATCCAAGGCCACCCCTTTTCTATCTCCAACTTGCCTCCCCAGCTCATCCATTTGTGCAAAAGTTTTCCCTGCTGCCCCCTGCTCTGGCTGCTTCTCCTTGGCTAATGTCCAGTGAGGGAGGAGTTGCTCTGCCAGAAATGGGCAGAGATGGGTGGTGAGGGGAATGCCAGTGTAAATACTGAGGCTTTTTTACTGTGTTCTAGACCAAGAGGATGCTCCAGGCTCAGGTCACCATCAGCCTTACCTTTGTGGACAGCTGCAGTGAGCAAATTGGTGTGACCCCCATGGACTGGAAAGTAAGGCCAATTGTGGGGGAAGGAGACCTGTTCCAGGCCCATTGCACTTGGCTGAAAGACATAGGCTGTCTCAGGGAACACGGAGAGGCTCGGCCACCTTTCAGGCCCAGCTCTTGGTTTTTGCAAGGTGTCCAGATGGCTGCTACTTGCTTGCCATCCCCTTCACCTTGGGTCCTGCATCTAGCCTGTGAAGGGGAAATGCACCGCTTCCAGGCCAGCTTGGAAAGTGGGTGGCTCTCTGGTGAGAGCATCATGCTGGGTCCAAGTCTGCTGTGGTGCAATGATATGCACACATGCAACTAGGGACATCTGCCCATCCACCAACCAGGAGCACCATTGGCATGTGCTGGCTTTGTTGGGAACTGAAGGCAGGGCGCTCTGGCTGGTGTAGGCACGTGAAAACTGTGGAACCCCTCGGGGTCTTTGGGACAGATGAAATTATCCAAGGCTTTGCTCCCCAGGAAGGGCTCCACCATGGAGGGCTGTATACCCAGACCAGGCTCTTTCTCTCAGGCCTTGCAGAAATTGAGAGCTGGGCCCCCAAAACAGCCGAGCCTCATCATGTTTCCCCCCGAGGCAGCCCTTTGGCTGAGCATGGTGGGCCCAGAGCAGGTCTCCCTCTCCCACCGTCAGCTTACCTTCTCTTGGCCAGTGTCTGGGAGGGAATGAGTGAGGGGCAGGGCCAACCAGTGGTGGGATCAGCCAGTTCAGCAAACTGCAGATAAAATTAGCTTCCAGTTCATGTGAACTGATATGAACCAGCTAAATCCTACCACTGAGGTAGGTCTAATATTTTGAGCTAATACCTTTTACCACGAGATTGCAAATGCAATTTAAGAAAAGTCTAAAATAGACAAGGACAAAATATTGTCCTTGATGGTAACTTGTTAGAGGACTTATTTAATGGACGATCATATTGTTTGAAACTTAGCAGCTGCTTTTAAATAATTCTTGTTGTGTCAGGAATCAAACAGCTATCCCAGGCAGCTATGCACATTCACTTGGGAATAAGGCTCATTGGTTTTATTGAGAGTATGTATAGATTCATTCTCCACACTATCACTAGTGATATAAATCCATTGTTTCATGGCTATATCTGTAACAAGCTGTTTCATGGCTGCCTGATCTTGGTGACCTCTGTTTTATGAATCTATAACTGTCCTTTATTTGATAGGAAGGTTACTCAAGAGAAGGATAATGCTGACCAGAACTGATTCCTTACTGTGAGCGTAATAAGAGGTGACAGTTCCCATATGTAGATAATTTTCAGAATATGGCTTAAACTTTTTTCCTTTTTTTTTAGCTAAGGAGAAAGGAAAGTGATGTTGAAATGGAAAAGGACATCCTGTAAGTCCTTTTGTTATAAGAAATGAGGGGCAATCAGGCAGAGACTAGGTTTTCTATCTGTAAAATAAAATATTCAGGATTGTAATAGAGGGTGGTAAGAAAAACACACTGTATCATTTTTGTCTGTTGCCTTAATATTATTCATTTTGAATTTTGTATGAAAAGTTCATGCAGCAGGAAAATTGATGAAACTTTCATAGATCAGCTCATCTCAACACTTCACAGATTCTCACATGTCATTTCCATATTGTTCACAAGAAAGTTACATGGAAGTATCCATGTAATTACAAATAGTGACTCAAACTATCTAATTACCAATTCTGATAATATTTATCTTGTATATAACTTTTATATATCTATATATCTATATCTGTTTATCTATCTCTCTCTCTCCCTCCCTCCCTCCCCCCTCGCTCTCTCTTCTCGGCTCTCTCTTCTTCTCTCTCTCTCTCTCCTCTCTCTCTCTCTCTCTCTCTCTTCTCTCTCTCTATATATATATATATATATATATATAGTTATGCTGTTCAGCTTCCCCTCGGTATTATCCCACGTCATTGTAGTGCTGTTAAAGTTGTAGCAACGTTTCAGCAGAATCTCATCTGCCATCATCAGGCTTCTGTATTGAGTTTGATGTGTTGTCAGTGGTCTCACAGCCGTTGGTTTTAAATTTGAAGGCTAGCCTTCTTATTGTGGGCAGATGTTTTTCTACATCCTGATTGTGTTGGGAGTCTTGTCTGTGTTTTATTGGGACTTGGAGTTTGTTTGATTGGTGTTCTGCTTTCTTTCTGTCTGTTTTTGGCTTTGATTGCTGGCAACACTCCGTTCCTGTACTGGAGGCCTTTCACTGCAGCTTGGCTTCGTGTAAGGACGCTATTATCGATTGGAAGCTAGTTTCATCTGTGTTGCCTGGTTGGGGTGTGTTTGAGCTGGAGGTATCAAAAGGGAGTCATGTCTTGTGCCCAGGTGTTTGCCTGGCTTGTGGTGTGGAGATCTTTCTATTTGAGAGTCCAGGTTCAATGATGACAGTCTGAGGGGAATCATCTCTTCTATTCATGCTTTCAGCGTCTTTTTTCAATCTCTATCGCTTTCTCTGATTGATTCTGTTGGCTGGATTTCTATAGTGGCTAGGGTTTTCGGTGCCATTGAGTTGATGTTCTGTGACCTGTGGTTTTCATGTGTTGGACTAGTGAGGAGGTTGTTTCAAGCTTTTTTACTGCATTTTTGTTGTTCATCCCGGTGGTACTTATCTTCTATTGGTCTGTCCAATGTATGTGGCCAGGCATGATGCCAGGGACTTCGTATTATGCCTTGGTTTTCCAGTGCAATTTTGGGCTTTTGGGTTTCTAAGGATGGCCTGCTATTTTTTTGTCTGTTTTGAAGGTCAGTCTGATGTTGATGCCTGTGTAGATCTTTACTGATGTTTGTCTGTAGTACCTCTTATATAGGCAGGACAGCTGTTCCATAGGTCTGTTGATCTTCTAGGTTTTTTTATTTATGTCTTAGTGGTTAATTGTGGATCAACTAGTGATTGGTTTTTGGTGGAAGCCGTTGGCTGTCAGTACTTTAGTCAGGGTGCCATAGTTCAGTCTTTATATGTGTCTTGTCTGGCCAGGTGTTTATTTGGTGATTAGTGTTTTGGCTTACGGGCATTTATCTGTGCTGGGTGGTAGTGGGGACTGGGCATTGAGATAGCGGTGGTGTGTTGTTTTCTTTTGGTATATGTATGTGTGTGTCCTTAGATATGCCATTCTGTTCTTTTGTAGATTAGTACATCTTAGGAATGGTAGTTGTTTGTTTTTATTTCCGTTTCCATTGATGGAACTTGATTCTTGGGTGTGTGCTGTTTAATGTGTTAGGAAATTGTTTAGGTTTTCTTTTCCATTTTGGGCCAAATCACAAATGTGGCACGATGTACCTTTAGCCAAAGTTTTGGTTTTGTGGGTGGCATTTAGCCAGAGCTCTGGATTCGAATTCTTCCATGAACAGGTTGCAATGACGGGTTGAATGGTGATTCCCATAGGGGCTCCTTCCCAATTTGCTTGTTCTTTGTCCTTTGTATATTGAAATATGTGTTGGTTAAGCAGTGTTCTGTTATTCCATTGAGGTGTTTAGCTGGTTGGTATTTATGTTTGATGATTTCAAGAGTTTTCTGTTATCGCGGACTTGAAGTGAAATAGTAACCATGTCAAAATTTACAAGGCAGATCTTCTTGTTCCACGTGTAGATCTTTGATCATTCTAAGAAAGTGGTGATGAATTGGTACATATGAAGCTTCCGGTTTCAGGCATGGGGCTGTAGTTTTTTTGCTAAGTGTTTAGCTAGGTTTTGTAGTGGGCTCCTTTTGGAGCTGACTATGGGTTCTGAGAAGTATTGCCTTCTTTGTGTATTTATTGGGGGCTGCTATAGTTGGGGCATCTGAAGATTTCTCTTGGTTATGATCGTCTGTTGGAATTTCTTTGCTTATAGTGGCTGCGTTATAATTTTCTTCTTTGTTAATTTTTCCAGATATGTGGTTTGGTCTGTGTTTATTAGCGTTTGTATGTTGGAGTCTTGGAGTAGTCTTGTCAATTTTGTTTCTAGTCTTTTTCTGTCCATTACTACTGTGGCATTCCCTTATCTGCTGGAGTATGATTATGCGGGTTATCATTTTTCAGGGTTTTGTAGCGCTTTTGAATTCATCTTTTGCCAAGTTTCCTTTTCATGGTTTGCTTAGTGCAAAGATGTTTGTAACCGTGGGTTGTTCTTATTCTGTCAGCTTCATCGTATTTAATTTGGTTAGGCTGGATTTCTACTGCACATATGATGGATTCTGTGGGGATTTTTGGGTGCTATGCATAATTGAATCCTTTGTTAGGACATCTGTTTCTGTTTTGGTGATTCTCTGTTGAAACTTATATACTTAATTGTTTTCAGGTGTTGTTTGTGAGTTATTTGGGGGGTTTGTTTCAATGTTCTAATTTCTTTAGTTCTCCCAAGAGTTTTTATTTTTGTAAATGGTTTCAGTTTCAGCCTCTCCAAAGCTCTCTTTCAAAAAAAGCTATGAGAAGCTGTAAGTTTAAAAGAGCAGGGAATATATATGTACCTGAAAGTTCCTATGCCCAACTGCAGAGACAACAATCAACAGCAACCTGCTATCAAATTAACGATTTCATCACAGCACAGCAGCCTACCTAAAACATATCCTGAAAAGAACTGAGATGGCCTCTACTACAGGAAGAGGTCCACAGTAAGAGATTCCAAATAGATCACGTTTAAACAAAGATTTGCCGAGCACTTTCACCTGGAATTGAGCAGCAAAATCCACCCTCTACTTTGGGATAAGATTAAAACAACTTACAACTTGGGAGATCTGAAACTGAAACACACTTTACAAAAATAAAAAACTCTTGAAGAAAACTAATGAAGCCTGACCCACATACAAACTCAATACAGAAGCCTGATGATGCAGATGAGATTTCGCTTGAAACGTTGCTACAACTTTAAAAGCACTACAATGACGTGGGATACCCGAAGGAAGCTGAACAGCACACATGTAAGTACCCGCAAAAACAGACCAAGCCAATTGGAAAGAAAAACTATTTCCTTTAAAAAACAAAAACAAAATAAGGACACTACTTTCAGTAAGTCAGAAATGAAACACAGAATTTGTCACCAACAATCACAGCATTCCAGTCCCTGTAGAATAGACATATTCTACCAGGCCTGGTAATATATACATGTTTTTAATAGACTTTCTGAAGGCCAGGGAAGATGTGGTACTTGGAGTTAACATCTTCCAGAGAAGGCAGTTTTAATACCCTTGATTTCTCTTGGTAGAAGAGTCTGTGTGCACACACATTTTTTCTTGTACTAGTTAGCCTTTGTATTAGCACTGATTTTTATTGAATTTTCAGTGACTGATCTCAGTACAATAACATTTGAATGAAATATTTTGCTTTATAAGTCTGTTTTTTTTTCACAATCCAGCCTGATCTCTCAATTTAAAGTTATGTCTTCACTGTATTTGCTAACTAAGCAATATTTTTCCCATTTATATTTATTCTTAAAATGACTTTGTTAATTGATCCTAAATTTTGTTCTGTCAATTTGAAATTATTGGATATTCTCCTAATTGTGTTTCAAACGCTTAGCCATCCTGAGTCAACACAACTGAAAAGATATTAAAACTGAAACAATAGAACAGTATACCTACTTCATGTCTAACAATACTATTCATCTGATCTTTATAGAATCATTACATCCATTACTTTGAAAACAGGACTTCTGTTTCTCATCAAATTGATTTTTTACATTTCTAAATGTGAACTTAGAGCTTATGAGAGCTATTAGAATTTTTTCTTCCTGCAGTTCAACTTTTCAGACTGCATGTATTTATTTTTTCATATTGGTAGGCTCAGGTAAATTTTGGAGATTTAGGGGACAGCTCTTTTTATCCAAAGGCTCTCACAGGGATGGTAATGTAGAGATAGATCTGTTTAGATTATAAAAGGCTCAGAAAAAGATACAAGTCTGTTGCTGCTTGGGGAAATGAGAATTGTTTTGACAGTGACCTGAAGGCATAAAAGAGAGGAATTTATTGAGGCTTTGTTATCCCTACACCCATATGTGATTTTTTTCCATTCAGATTTCAAGAAAACAATGTAGTTTGTTAGAAAGATATAAGAGACATTATTTTCAAATGTGGACATTTTAGGGATCATATAAGCTTGAACCTACATTTCTTGCTCTTTAAATTTTATGCTATTTTATTTTATTGTTTTATTATTTTATTTATTACTTTATTGTGTTATATTTATTTTAATTTTATTTTATTTGAAATTTATTTCCCACCCATTTTGTTTCAAAGAGACTCTGGGTGGCTTACAGTATAAAAAAGATTAAAATAATCAAATATAAAAGTACCCAATAAAATCATAATACAAGCATAATAAAATCATTGACATAAGATGGAGAAGGTGTCAACTCATAAAATATTTATCTGAGACTTTTAGAGTTGCTAATAGAAAGGGAGGGGGGGAGTAGTGTAGCAGCTTCAAAAATGAAACTACATTCCATGGGTGTTTCATAGATAGTTTCCAGGTGACCGAAGTTTCTGCCCCACAAAATTCTAACTGGAGAGTATGATTGATGACTGTGGGCGATGGATGTGTCCCACTGGAGAATATGAATTATGATATACCCAGGGGGTGAGGAAAACCAAGGTTTAGGGGTGACAATGAATGATGTGTCCCAGAGTTGGCTACACCCGGGCAGCACAGGCATGTTTTCTCCTAATAAATCTTCTTTGAGCTTTGAAAATCAGACTAGAGACTCTTGATTTAAGTGAGGGTTATACCAGACCCCTGACAGAAGGATACAGCCAAAGCACTGGGTGTAAGGGAGAGAGATGAGTTAATTCTCAATCCAGTTTGAAGCTCCCCCTTTGGGGAGCCTAATCCATCAGGCAGAACAAGGACTTCAGATTCGTATGAAAAGTCAGACAGATGGGAGCCAATCTCACCTTAGGGGATAAGATATTCCAAAGGGCAGAGAAGACTTTTCCCTGAATCTGCTAGCCAAAATTCCTTGACTGACAGGATCTGCAATATGCCCCCACTTCTGGCAGAGGTGGGGTGGACCAGTCCTATCAGGATGAGACGGTCAGTGAAGTAATCTGAACCCATGCCATTCAGGGATTTAAGTGTAATAACCAACACCTTGAACTGTACTTCAAGGAAGTGAAAGCACTTGTGTAGCAGGAGTGTAACATGGGCCACTCTAGGGGCCCCGCCAACTCTGCACCATCTGTAGCTTCCAATTGCTTTTCAAGGATAGCCCCATGTAGAATGCATTGCTGTAGCCTAAATGTGAGATGACTAGGACTTGAGTGACTGAGCACAGGGACCCAGGGACTTTAGGAAAGGCCACAACAGGTACACAAGACAAAATTGTGCTAAGTCTCTCCTAGCTGCGACTGCCACCTGCTCTTTAAGCAAGTCCAGGAAAAACCCCAGGTTGTGGACTACATCTGTTTGGGGTAGTGCCATCCCATCTAGAATTAAAGATATTAAAGACCCATGTAGCCAGAGCCAGGGTTCAGCCAAAGCCTGTTATTCCCCCATCCAGGCTTCCACAGCTACCATACACCATGAGAAGGTAGCCACAGCATCACTTGGATCACCTGGGGTAAACATATGAAGTTGAGTATCATCAGCATACTGATGATACTTCAGCCTGTGGTGACAAAATGATCTCACCCAGCAATTTCATGTCGATGTTAAAAGAGAGTGAAGAGAGTACTGAGCCCTGTGGCACAATTTATATTAAATTTTGTTTGTATGTAATTAAATCATTTCATATGAGTGCCTTGCTCAGATCCATGATCCTATGAGATGTGCCAATCTGATACACTCCGAAGGTAGTAAAATATAAGCCTCATTTTCTCAACAATCTGTATTGCAAAGGAAGATGAGTTATTATTTTAGTGTAAGTTTAGGATAATTAATCTGTTAACTGCAACGGAGAAATAGCCCATAGAAAACATTTTTTAAAATTTCCCAATAGGCTATAAGAAGCAACTGTTTATTTTTGTTTTCTATAACAAAATACAGTAATGTTCCTATGTGTAGTTAGTGTGTGCATATGTGTGTGAGAAAAAATATAGAGAAGACTTGTATACCTTTATTCTTATACATATTACCTAATAAGGAGAAACATTCCCATAAGGAATAAGAAACAGAAATATATGTCATTTCTTTCAAGAAAAAATACATAGTTTGTGTATTTTTGTCTCAGTGGGTATTTCTAGATATAGGTGGAGTTTTTTTTTGCTTTGCAGTATTGAGATTGGTGAATTACAAATTTTAGAAGCTGTGGCAAGGACATAATTTCAATATTTTCAAATATGGTACATTCTTATTGGACCTTTTTTCAGGTGTTCTAATTACAATTTGATCAATAAATAAAGTAATTGTGATTCAAGTTCTAAATTGAACATTTAATTAGTTATAGAAATGCTAATTTAGTGGAATAGGGAATTGATGAAAGCAAGTAACTCCAGAGCTGTATCATTTACTTGTTTATTTATTCAGGTAATCAATTGACATATGTAATGGTGCAACAAAATAGATGCCACTCTAATTCTGAGACTTAAAATTGCTGAGATTAAGAAATATTGTTGTTACATAACCAGTTTCATTATCCCAGATGAGACAAGCTTAAATATATAAATATATTAATTTAGAAGGGACCTTAGTTTCTGAATTTGCTGAATTTATCAACATGCAAATTTGGAGACCAAAGACAGCAGTTACTCTCTGTTGTTCTTTCTCCATTTTTTCTCATTTATCTCTTGCACTTTGCCCCTCCCTATTTTTCATTTCAATTTTTGTTAATTTTTTGATATTTTCATATTTGTAGAAATGTAATAAAGCTTAAATTTAAAATTTAATTTAAAAAATAAAGATTGCACTGACTATGAAGTAATGCATGACACAGTAGCAACATGGTGCATTGGAATATCTACAGAAAATATTATTTGCCTGCAAGCAAAAACTGATGGAACCACACAATAGACAAAGTAATAGAAAGTAAAGAGTCTAACATGCTCTGGAACTTTAGAATTCAAACAGAAAAGCACCTTCACATAATATTCCAGACTTAATAACTGTTGATAAAAAAGAAAAAAAAAGTCTGGACAGTACAATACCTGAAGACATCAGAATACAGGAAGTTCTTGACTTAGAACAGTTCATTTAGTTGACCTTTCAAAGTTACAACAGCTCTGAAAAAAGTGAGTTTTGAATTTTTCACACTTATGACCATTTCAGCATCTCTATCAGTGGTGGGATTCAAGAAATTTTACTACTGATTCTATGGCATGGCTTCATGGGCGTGGAATGGCTTGGTGGGCGTGGCAGGGGAAGGATACTGTAAAATCCCCATTCCCTCCCCACCCACTTGCTTTCTAGCTCTATTCTCCTGTGCAGGGCAACAAAAGAAGGCCCAGCCAATCAGCTGGGACTCAGGAGGCAGAGAATAGATGGGCAGGGCCAGTCAGAAGTGGTATTTGTCAGTTCTCCGAACTACTCAAAATTTCTGCTAACTGTTCTCCAGAACTGGTCAGAACCTGCTGAATACCACTTCTGATCTCTATGGTTTTGTGATTTACATTCAGTTGCTTGACAACTGGTTCATATTTATGATGGTTGCAGTGTCCTGAGGGTCATGCAATCCCCCTTTTCACCCTTCTGACAAGCACAGTGAATTTTGGAAGCCAAATTCACTTAACACCCATGTTACTAGCTTAACAGTTTAAATGATTCACTTAACAAACATGGCAAGAAAAGTCATAAAATGGGGCAAAACTCACTTAAGAAATTTCTCACTTAGCAACATAAATTTTGGGCTCAATTGCGGTCATAGGTCGAGGACTACCTGTAGAAGAGAAAGGACTAGACAAAATCACAAAATAAAAAGATCTTTGTAGAATAGAAATAAAATGAATGTAACAAAAAAGAAAGAAAAGAAAAAGAAAAAAGAGAGGGAGCAAAGATATTACCTATAATAATATCCATCTTGGTTAGAGCCTCTTGAACACCATCAGTATTGACAACATGTGCCTATCCCCAAGTGCTTGAGAAAGACTTGATAGGTCAACAAAAATGCTAAAGCTAGTCTAAACATCTGGCTAATTATGCACCAACCATAATTATTTATTATTATTTCTCTAGTTCAAAGAGAAATTAAATTTTGATGTCCCTTTTTCCAGCCTCTAACTAAAGCTAAGATAAATGCCCAGTGATCAGCCTGAAACTATAGACAGTTAAAACCACTTTTTCCAATTTATATTTACAACTTACACATTAGAACAAGGTAGCTTTGCCAAATTAATTTATTCGGTATTCCATAAATTTGTTTGAATAATATGATGGAATAAATGTGGAAAGGACTCTCAAAGTGAATATCAACCTAAGAATTAAACTCAGTTTAATCACATTTATCTTACCTAACCTCTAGTACTCAAGGGAATTTAGACCATTTGTCTTGGTCTTCATTGTATATAGTAGCAGAATATAAATTCACATTAACAGTTGGGAAAGATTCCTGATAATTTTTATGGAAAACTGAAGAAAAAAATTGGAACATTAACTGAATTTCCAAGCCTTATATTTACCTTCTATGATCTACTGGCATCACTCTGTTCCGAAGTAACTAAACAAGATTCCAAATTTCTCAGAATATGGAGAAAAGGTTCTAAGCCAAATTTGAAAGAGAAGGACATGCTTCATGTAGCGGACGGCTGAACTTGTAGAATGGAAGGCTTAAAGTCTCAAAATTCCTGCCTCAGAAGTCGTCTTCATATCATAGCTCTGCCTCCTATTTTAAACTGGTGGCTTAGTGGTTGCAGCAGCCATCATCTGTCTTCCAGAGACCATTTATTAATTTTCCCATAGTACCAGTATTTCAGAGATAATACTTTCATGATACAGGATATAAGCCTATTCTGCCATGCTACTCACCACATCATCCCTCAGAGATGCTTGATGTCCTTCTGGAAGTTTCTCAAAAGCTGGTTCCGTCAACAGGAAATCAAGGGAATGATGATTGAATAAATTGGTGACATTGTATCATCTAATGTTCTCTCCTAGAAATAATAATAATAATAATCATGATTATAATAATAATTATTAATTAATAACCATAAGCTTGAAAAGTGATCGAAAATGAGCATGCAAAACTACTGTGGGACTTCTGAATACAGACTGACAAAAGTTTTAGAACACAATACCCTGGATATCATGATTGTGGAGAAGAAAAAAGTGTGGATCATCGACATTGCCATACCTGCTGACAGCAAAATCGATGAGAAACAACTTGAAAAAGTCACCAGATATCAGGACTTGAGAAT
>BHFT01001395.1:0-19982 GCA_004320025.1 Laticauda laticaudata
ATGGAACATTTTCTCGTCCGCTGTGTCCTTTTTACAAACGTTTTGCATCCGTCGGCCAATGTGACAGGGCCTTTAACCATCTAAAAAAGAGGCCTAAAAAAGAGCTGGTGTCTTTATTCGCTTTAGGGCAAATCTTCAATACTCAAGAACCAGCTGAGACACACCAGCAGTTCACCTCTCAATGATCCTGACCTGATGTAATCTCTTTATCATGGGACTCATCACAAGATCCTCACTTGACATAGCCACACCCGAAGCCTTTATAAACAAAACACTGACATCCCCTAAATTCCATTGAAGATACTACCTAACTTGGTAACAAAAAGTTCAGCAATCAACCCACAAGTTTGGAGAATGAACCTTCACCCTCATCCTACACCTGAACTACAGATATTTGTCACTATTGCAAAACACCATTAGTATTCAACAAGAAAAAATAGCAAACATCAATTACATATTACTCAAAGAATATCGTTTTGCTGTATTCCACATGGGATTTCATGATCCTCCTCACATGTAATCTAATGGCTGCGTGTTTACCATAGAACAGCTGGTAAATTGCTATTCATATCCATACATATACAAGAACACACACATATAATTGCCAGCAGGGTTTAAATATGCTAGATGAAAGTCTTTTAAAACCCTATACATGATCTATGAAACATGGAGCTCATGAAGTTGCTGCACATTTGGGTTGTGCTGAAGACAACAGTAAAGAAAAGAGCACAACAAGGATTACGTTTTCTTGTGAAACATGCAATGTTGATCATATTATAAAAAATAATTCATCAAGGCATTGAATAACAACTGAGTCGGGATGGTACTTTCATCTCACACTGATCTGTAGCTGTGTGCAATGGCGTTTACATTTCCAATAATACCTGATCTTTTCAGTTTTGAATTGTTGAGAAAGACACAATGCTGCATATAATGATTTCTGAGGCATGTCTGTAAAACTACTGTCTAGAGGCAAAGTCCTCTGAATGCTGCCTAAGACAAATACATCCAAATCTGTCTAATTCTTTCCATTTTGTCCCCAACAGAAATAGTAAATTGTCTGGTCTCAGCATGTCAACAGCAGATAGCTAGTGCTCCAAATAAAATAAAAGCCCAAAGAAATCATAATTAATGGAGCCATTAGCATGACAGCAGATTCCAAGCTGAGTTCATTCAATATATGCTTCTATCTGCTTTCATTACTTTTTAAAATGTACTGTTTTGACACTGGGATTTGCTGTCGATTTGTTCTGAATGTTCTCTTATTTTTTTATGGTGGGCTTATTGTCTTGTGTTTATCTTTGCAGTTCTTTAAGGCATTTATTAAGTCATCTTGTGATTATATTTTATTACAGTTCTCTTTCCTGCACAAAATTAAAGTTTTGTCATGAATACAATTTGGAAAAAGGCTCTCATCAAGTCCATATAGAAATACCTTTTTATCACTGAGTGTATTTAAAAAAAACACCTCAGAAATTCTATTTTCTTTCATCTTTACTATACTTATCTCAGTTAGGCTGCTATCTCTCCCCCAAAATACACTAAATTGTCCAGACTGTTAACACTTACTATTGATAATCCCATTGTTAAATCTGTCTTTGCTTTAAGCAATACAAAAACACCATTGAATCTCCAGAGCTAATTATTCTGTTTGGAAAAAGCCAACGGTAGAACTATAGTTTCAAGGGAATGTTTTAGAGGGATGTTTACTTAAAAGTCCTCCTAAAATCACTGCTTCTCAGGAAAATAAGCACTGTAATAAAACCAGTTTATTGATAAAGCAAAAACTAAGTACAAACAGGAAGCAAGACCACATGCACTGAATTAGGGGAGAGGGAGTCTTACACTTCAACTCTTAGCAAATAAACTTCAGTTTTACCACATATCTCACCTCTTAATTTCCACCCCAAAATAGATAGAAGTAGAGATAAATGGATGAATGGATGGATTAGATAGATAGATATATGATAGATGATAGATAGATAGATAGATAGATAGATAGATAGATAGATAGATAGATAGATAGATAGATAGATAGGACATATGATGATGTATGATGTATNTATGATATATGATATATGATATATGATATATGATATATGATATATGATATATGATATATGATATATGATATGATAAACAGATACATGCGCACAGACACACGCATTCATACGTACATACATTATAGCTGATGAGCAATAGCAATCCCAATATGGTCCCTCAAATAACTGAGAACGTTTCCTTTTTCAGATTGTGCCTCTCTTCTCTTTACAGTCCTATGTCCAAGAACTTGAATAGAAGTGACAGATGAGAGACCCAAATATTGGATTCTATAATCCTAATGTATTAATTAATGCCAATTCTCATAGGATTTTATGCCATTCATCCTGTTTCTGCAATATGCCAGGAGATCAATTCAAACTTGACCATTCAGTGTCTCATTTTAAGAATCTTGTTAATTTTGGATCTTAATTACAAACAAAGTTGCTTGATAAATATGAAAATCGGTGGTTCAGAGTAGATCTTGTACCCAAGCCTTTTCTGTGTTGAGAGTTAATTATGACTCTGCTTTTGTGGATTTTATTCTTGATGTCTAGTATCAATGATAGTTTATGGATTGGTTCTATATTTCAACATCATCCGGCAGAGATGATGTTGAAATCTTCATTTCAACATTCCATCCATCCATGGAAACTGTTGGAGGTTAATTTTGAATTTGCTAAAGTTCCACTATAAAGTCTTATTTTAAAAGGCTCTATTCTTTTTTTCTTTCATATGTCTTCCTTCCTTCCTTTCTTGTACTCCTTTTCAAGATAAAAATGCTTTACAATGTCTCTCCATAGAATATATTGAATGAGCAGTTTGAATTTGTCCAAGGTTGTCCTGAAAAACCCTTATTTCAAAAGGCTCTGTGCTTGCATTTTTTTTCTCCTCTCTCTCTCCCTCCCTCCCTCTCCCCCCCTCATTTCTGCTATAGTTATGCTATAGCATATAGTTATGCTGTAGCATTTCATGCTATGCTATAGCATGATAGCAAGTCTGGGAATAATGTCAACCTCTGTCTGTTTTTACACACAGTATATTGGCTTGAACTTGTAAGTATGAAACAGTTCTATGGTTTTTTTTTTTTAATTTATAAGAAGAGAGATGAAACTGCAGTGCTATCCTATTTAGGAAAGTTGTGAATTTGTTCTCCTTTTATTTTTGTAGAGTTCTTTTTAGTCTCTTTAATAATGTCCATGGTTTGGTGTTATATTTCTTTTTACACATAGACATACACATACATATATAAATATACCATTATATATTATATAATGATATATACCATTATTTTATGTATGTATACATGTATGTAATGGGCTATTTGACTGCTGATTTGAGTTTTTATGGACCTTCTATGTCTATGAATAATATTAGAAAATCTGATAAATATTCAAACATAGAAATGTTTGTTACTAGCTAGTTGTTAAATAGTACTGGTCATAAAGCCCATGTCACACTGCACTAACGGATGGAAAGAGGATGTAAAACGGAGAGAAACACTTGCCATCCGTTGGTTAATTGAGATGCCATCCGTTCTGGTACTCACTGCGGTGCTGTTTTTTTCAATCCTCTCTATCTGTCCAGCTCGTCGACTGAGGTTCCATTCCGCTCAAAAAGTTTTGAGTGCTGAAAATTTTGAGTGGAAAATGTATCCAGCGCGTTCGTTCTGATTTCCACACGCATATGGGCGAACATCAGTTCTACATATCGCCGTCATCCGTTCGCGTAGCCGCTATATCCACTAGGCATCCGCCTGGCGGCATATCCGGCAACTCAATATCTGCCTCCAGCGGAAAAATGGAGACACACGGGAGGAAGGCGAAACGCGACAAGAATGGACCCGCAGTGTTCGTAGCATGGAGGCACAAAGGATGAAAGCGGATTGCCGCTCGCATAACAACAGCATTTAAAACGGAAAAAACGTTCGCAGAGAGGACTATCTCGGATATTTTAGGATGTCTGCAGATGTCTAAAGATGCAAAGGACACCTAGTGGAAAACATATATTGCTGGATCTCACTTCAGCCCCGCAGCCCTGCTGTGCAGTACCTCTCCAGCTTCATTCTGCTCTGCTTCTTTCCCATCAGCATCCATTGATGTCTACATTATGGATCGTAACAATACGTCCTTTTGGTAGCCACATCATTCTGCAACATGAGAGCCATCTACAGGCTCTTCAACTGTTCATACGGGGAAGAAAGGGGGCGGCCAAAGAAGCGTCTTGGGTCCGAGATGGATCGGGAGAAGAGCAGAGTACAGACTAATACAACAAAGCTGATGGTGGTGCTTGAGGAACGAAGACGCCTCGTGCATTCCAGAATTCATGAGATGCCTCCGCCATGTTTGATGAAGTTTGTGGAGCGGCTGAGACCCAGGTTGACCAAGGCAAAAACGCAACTTCCGGCCAGCTGCGACCCTCGGCTCAAGGTGGCACTGACTCTGAGCACCTTGGCCTCCGGGACCACTTACAGAAGCATGCAGTACGGCTGGAGGGTGCACACACATCATCAGCATTGGTGGTCAGAGAAGTTGGTGCAGGCATCATCAAGAATACCTGGAGGAGCTTACTTCCAGTGGCCCTCCACTGAAGAAGGAGAAGAAAAGTTGCAGAGCTAGTGGTATCAGAAGTGGAACTTCCCCCACTTGGGAGCCAATAGATGGGAGCACTTGGCCTGCAAGCTCAGCCAGTCGGGGTCCACTTATTTCAACTACAAGGGCTTCTTCAGCATCATGCCTCTTGCCATGGTCGATGCTGATTACAAGTTCAAGTACTCGATGCTTTAGGCAACGGCTCTCTTTCAGATGCCCGTATACAACGACAGTCATTCTCAAGGAGGGGCTGGAACGCAACCTCATCATGGCTTCCCAGATCCAGACCCCCAGATCACACACAAAATGTGCCTACTTCATCGTTGGAGAAGATGACGCTCTTCTCTCAGAACTACTTGAAGCCTACACTTCAGATGCCTCACTCGACAGAGAGGATCTTCAACTACAGGCTGTCAGGGCAAGGCGGGGTGGTGGAGAACGCCTTTTGGATCCTGGCCAACAGGTTCCAGGTCATTCTCACGGCACATGCAGCATGACCCAGAGACCTGAGGAGGACGTGGAAAGCTTCTGCATCTGCACACATGTCAATGCGACGCGCTACCCGAGTTTTGCAGACAGACTCGTGGACACGTCCACAAGGCAATGAGGACATGGAGCCTGTGGGAATGTAGGCAAGGGTGAAACCTGATAGACACTCTGGAGTGTGCAAGGCCCCACACGAGCTTCACTGTAACGGAAAAAGCAGCACAACCTCCTGAAACAACTAGTGCAACTCCAGCTGAGCAGTGGAGTGGCAGAGAGGACTTACTAGATTGTTAATGGATGCGTCCTTCAGCCTGTTCTCATTCACACGGATGAGATTGGGCCATGTATGTTGGGTGGGCCTACAATGAAATCAGGGCCAATCTTAATAAAGAGTTGTGTTATGTTGACATTGTGGATGATTGATTACATTATTATTGATAATAAAGGCATAGTGTGTGGCAACCTGGGAGGGTGGACCATACAGTCCCACTATCTGTGCACTGAGAGGTTTATCTATCCCACAGCTATTACGCATCCCACAGGTATCGCCTGCCATCCACAGTATTACCCCATCCAGGTATCTCTGCCTTCCACAGTATCCCACCAGCATACACAGGTATCCCTGCCATCCCACAGCTATTACCCATCCTACAGGTATCCTGCCTCACCCACTGCTATCTTAACCCTCCCACAAGCATGCAAAAGGCCTTAAACTATTTCTAAAAGTTTCCACACAAGACTTTGACAAAAATAAATGAAGCAAGTGTGGTGAAGCAAAGATAATTCTTTATTATAACTCCGCTAGCTTCGCTAGACTTCCGTCTTGCATCCGCTTCATCCGCTCGGATCCACTCTGCATCTGCTCTTTCTTCCGCGTCCGCTTTGTTTGTGCTCCAAAGCGGAAGCCCTGTGGATGTGCCATCCACTCCCATCCGCCTTCCATCTGCTAGGCTTCGTAGAGATGCGCGCTTTCCCTACCACCCATACGTCTCCGGTCACCCTACGTCCTCCCCCCGTCCATTCCTTTCCGTGTTGTCCGCTCTGGTTATGCAAATTTGGGGCACTTTTGAGAGTGGATAACAATGGATGGAACATTTTGCTCTTCCGCTGTGTCCTTTTTACAAACGTGTGACAGGGCCTTAAAATGAACTCGTCTTGGAAGACAATTAATAAGTGGCTCAAAATAAAATTAATGAATCAAGTCAGTTTATCTTCACATGAAAAAAACTTTGAGAATCTAAGAAAAAATATAACCATGTTTAAAAGTATTCAAGGACTGATATTACTTATTTACAGGAGAACTATTTAACAGAAATTAATTCTCAATTTCTCATTAATGAAGGTTGTGGTAGACAAGTTTACCTCACAGATATGACAAATAAAACTAAAGGTGTAGCCAATTTGTTTTGAAAAGGATTTCCAATTGATGTACAACAGGTTATGGCTGATGTAAATGGATATTATTAGAATGATTGTTATGTCTATTGTTAATGTTTATGGGCCTAATTTAGATTCTTCTGTTATTTTTCATGAATGTTTTTGGCACTTGAGATTTTAATGAAATATTAAATCGTGGCCTTGTAGGGATGCATTGGCACAAAAAAAAATTCCTACCAATCATTAATGAGGGTGGCAATTGACGCTTACCTGAAACAGTTGAATTTAATAGACCATTGGCATTTCATGCTTTTTAGGCTTAATTATTTTTTTATATCAACTGTGAATCACCAAATCCAAGAATCTAATATAAACATTAGTGATGTTCTGTATAAATACTGATATCTGTTATAGTGCAATTACTTTGAAAGGTATATTTAAGAAACCACTCAAAATGTCCAGAAATTAGGATGATTAAAGAATTTGTACCCCAAAGGGTACAGATGGGTAGAGATTTTGCAATATTTTGATCTGAATTCAAAAACATCAAATTTTGTATGGAAAGCAGATCCACCTTATATCCAAGGTCACATTATTTTGCATTATACGAAAGTGAGAATAAAAACAAAAGGGAAAATTGTTTGAAAGATGAATTGACATATATATGGCTCAAGTGATTAGATACCCATCTTCTGTTTTATACAGAGAAATACAGAAAAAGAAATACGAACAAAATACTATAAACACAAAAGGCAGAAATCATGGTAATATGAATAGGAATTGCCTTTAGGAGATTTGTCATGAACCTTTGGAATATCCCTGGAACTGATAAAATATATTAGAACAATTAATTATCATGCTACAATCCTTTACGGGCCTTAATGACAGTAAACATCTTATCGTTCTCCTCTAACTTCATTTCTTTACATGTCTGGGGCTAAAATATTGATGTTGTGTGGAACTACACAGTTCAGAATTCGCCATTATGCATGGAATGGGATAGTTGTCTAACATAAAAGCACATATTTGTGGTTATTTTGTCATCCATAAGGACACAAATGGTGCCATCCAGCTTAAACATGAATACAATGGATGTTGCCCATTCAGAAAAATGGAATGTATTCTTTTCTGTTTCAATTTTCTTTCAAAAATTATACAAAGTTCCTCAGGTTTAAAAATATTTTAGTTAGTTGCCCTGAACATAATTTTTGACCATGATATGCATCTAACTCCTCTTAGAATACTAAATAGTAGGTTCCCAAAATATTGTTCCCCGTTTACCTATTCCTTCCCCGTCCGAGTTTTTTGTCTTTCTTCTGATATTTCATTTATTTAATTCATGGATCTGCTTCCTGATTCCCCCAAACTCTGGGCCACTTCAAATAAAACTATCAAAAACAAGAACAAATGAAATAGTAGATGGAAATGAAGAGAAAAATTGGTAAGGATGACCAAAAAAATGGATTGGAATGAAAAGAAACAGATCCCCAGATCTAAAGGAGGTCTCAGTCACCATCTCCTCAATTGCTTATGCCAGAGGTCTCCAAATTTGGCAACTTTAAGACTTGTGGACTTCAACTCCCAGAACTCTCCAGTCAGCATAGTCTTAAAGTTGCCAAGTTTGGGGACCCTTGGCCGATGGAAAGAGCCAGCTCTTCAAGGCAACTCAAAACGTCAACACTCTAATACTTCAAGGTTTTCCTTTCTCCATTACATGCAATGGAGATATTTCCTAATCTTATTACTTTGAAGTTAGACCTGAATTCACTGGCCCAATCCCATTTTCACATTTTGTTAAGTTTCATGTGGTTATATATCTATTGCCATGGTTACAAGTTGGCTGTTGAACTGTAAAATTATTTTACAAGGTTCAGCAAACATTTCCTCTTCTTTCCCCTGTAAGTTAAAAAAAAAACAATTTGCTTTTTTTTTCTTTTTCTTTCTCTTTGCAATGCCATGCTATGTTCAGACTTCCAGCATTTATTGCACTGGGACCTTTTGTATTTGCAAACTATAGCAAAATGCAACCCTACACTATAAAAACATCTTTCCAATTCTTTAGACATTAAATGTGAACTCTGCAACTAGTTTAAAGGCTCAGGTAGAATGTCTTTCCTATCTAACTGTAATTACATGCTGTAATTTCTTCTGTTGCTTCCATAACAGCTGCCATCTGTAGAAGTTTGAAATTACTGGGTTTGGAGGGGATGGTAATGTTCCTACCTGGTCCTCCTCCTCCCCAAAGTAGAAAGTAACATATACACAGCAGTGAAGCTGTGTGGTGTGGACTTTTAAAGCTCCAAATATTTTTTAAAAAAATCACATTCAACCCAATCATTTTCTCTCTCTCTCTCTCTCTCTCTCTCTCTCTCTCTCNNTCTCTCTCTCTCTCTCTCTCTCTCTCTCTCTCTCTCTCTCTCTCTCTCTCTCTCTCTCTCTCTCTCTCTCTCTGCCTCCCTTCATCCCTCCTACTCCCCCCACTCCCCACACCCAGGAAATAATCATTTTCTTTTACTAGCAATACTTTCTTATCACATGTTTTTACAACGCGTTTTAGAAGAGCTGCTACTAGTGTTTGTTCTTGCTGTTGTTCGCAAATTTCCTCTTCTCTCAGCCATGACTCAAGGTATTCCATGCTCTTCCTTCATTTCTTCCTGTAGGTTACAGGGTTGCCTGTCCTCTCTCCTTTGGCTAGACTTTGCATGGAAGGATGCAAATAGTGCTGTGCCCCATAACAAAAAAGAAGCACTGATACAGTGGAATATTGGGAAAGAAGCCTTCTGTTCTATAAAGCAAACTGATTGGATCCCTGCTCTACCATGTTATCTCTGATCTCCAACAAAAACCAACTGATGCTCGTGAAGATCAAAAGAGGAAAGGGCAGCCAGATAGCTAATCAGATAATTCTGTCTTATTTCTTTCTTGAAAATCTGTTCAGTAGATATGATACCAATGAACTGCTTCATCTTTCTGTAAAGAAAAAAGATAATGCACTCAGATTTTCATAAGGGTAGAAAGGGTTATCTTATCTTTTTTGATAAAAAGGACTCTAATGGAAGCTTTTCTTCAACCTCAGTGTAGCTTAAGGTACCAGACATACAACTTTAAATGATCTATTCTATAGCAATTTATAAAGATATGTTTTAAACTTTGTAAAACCTGGGGAAACTGGAAATGAGGTGGGAGTGAAATAAATGACATCTTATTTTCTAAGCTACTCCAGGATAGCATAGTCCTCCAATTCATAACTGAAATATGTTTTTGTTTAAACTTCTTGGGCAATTGCAAATTCTTTTTCCTTTTGTTTATACTGTGTTTCTTATGTGCATTTCAAGCGATTCTTCTCCCTTGCTTTCTGTAGTCTGTATAAACCCTTGCTTAAAATGCATAGAGAAAGTTAGATGTGAATGGGCTTCAACTTTCATACTGCTCTCTAATTTAGCAATACAGAAATTTCAAGTCTATCTAGCATTCCTTAAAAGAATAGCGAAGGACACAATACTATTGTCACTGCTTAAGTAAGAGTCAGCTACTCTTCTATTTTGTATAGAACCATTTGTGATATGACAGAGATTTCAGGGTAGGAATCCTTCCATCTTATTCAATTAACACTTTTACAGTCCTTTCAGAAAATTTTTTGCAAGCAGCTGTTCATGCAAGGACACTAGGCTGGGATTTACACATGTCTCCCCACCACAATTCAGCTGTACTCAATCCCAGATATATGTGTACTAAATCCAGTTAATTGTCTATGCAAATGTTTCTTATTGTTCTAGGAGATGTAAAATTCTGAAAATTAAAAAAATTAAAACTGAAGTTTCTTAAAATAAAACCTGAGAATATACAAATTCCCCATAGACCCAAGCTGAGGACAGCGTTTTTCAAGGCCAGAATAACATCTTACCATCTAAATTGTTACAAGGAAAATGCTTCCAAATCCAACTGATCATGTGTTTCTGCCCATGTGATAACAGGGAGATCAAGACCATTTCTCATGTATTACATTGCAAATTCTAAAGGGATATCAGGCCTATTTATATTCTACCCCTAATATGTACTGTACATTTCCAGGTAAGTCAGATTTCTAGTCCCATTTTAGGCATAAAGCCAGCTGGGTGATTTCGGGCCGGTCACTCTCCCTCAGCCTAAGGAGGCAAAACCACTTCTGAAAATGCCTGTTTACACCATCACCATATGTTCCTTTGCATAGGATTTGTTTGAGGAACATATCATGCTAGGTGGATTTGCACATCCTATGCAAAGGAACATACCACCTTTCTCAAAAATTGTTTATTTAACATGCTTTATTGAATAGCATGATTGAGTTTATTCATGTTATTGTCATAAAACATGGTTTATAAAGCCACACTGTTTTAGTTAACCCACCATTATATACCAATTCTAATGTATCATGTATAAAGTTTGATTCTATCATAAAGCAGCAGTATGCTTTATTCAACAAAATGCTAAGAAATGAGAAGTTACAATATGTGGCCTCATAACACTTTCCAATTTTTTTAAAAAATTGCTAAACTGTTTAGTTCTTTGCTACTCGACATTTGAACCAGCTTATAAAAAAGGGAATACTATTTGTATTGTTGTAAAATCTTTCTATATTACAATACATGTCATGAATCTCTCTCTACCTATCAGATATTTCAATTCTGCTCAGTGCAGATCCTTCTGTAATTCAACGAGAAATGATGTATGTAGCAGACATATTGACAACACCATCAGAAGAACAGGCACAAATCCCTGATGAATGTTGGTTACAATAGGTAAATCCATTTTCACAAGAGAAATGAAATGACAAAGCATGAAATGGAAAAGAAGCAGGATGATTTGCAGTCATCACTATGATATTCTCTCTGGATATAACTAGAGAACCACAATTTATAATACATTACTATATGCCTAATCATATGGGAAGAATGTTTCATGTTAAATTATTTCTTTCTAATTCACTATCGTCATTTAAAACCAATTCAATAAAGTATATTCCCTGACCTCTTCAAGAGGATGTGTGCTAACTTAGGCCCCCTTCCTTTACTATTCTAATAACTTCATTTGCAAACTTGGAAGGAACAAGGTTAAATCAAGTTACTCATGAATCAAGGAGAAATACATTTGAAAGATAAATGTTTACAGCAGGGGTGGGATTCAAATTTTGTAACAACTGGTTCTGTGGGCATGGCTTAGTTGGTAGGCATGGCTTGGTGGTCAAATGACTGGCTGGGTGTGGCCAACTCAATATCACTTACATTGAGGCATGCAACTCCTCGCCTGGCCTCTCATGGCTGTGGGGATGCTACAACAGTTGTAAGTGTGAAAAATGGTCATAAGTCACCTTTTTCAGTGCCATTGTAACTTTGAATGGTCACTCCACACAAGCAAAGGACCAGCAAAGGAGGAAAAAAAACCTCCAAAAAAGTTCCTGAGACAGAAAATCTAGTCCTGCCAAGAATGTAATAAGGGTTAACGGAGAGGCAGTTTCTGTAAGCAACACCAGAATGTTTCCTTCCTGACTTCCTTACAGGATTAAGCCCATAATTTCTTCTAACAACCGGTTCTCCGAACTGCTTAGAATGTGAACAACCAGTTCTAGCGAATAGGTGTGAACCTGTAGAATCCCACCCCTGGTCTATAGGGATTCTCATCATCCAGGTCAGAGTTGTCCCAAAGATGCTTTTTTCCAAAAGGCAACTGGACTTTCTTGGTTTTTTCTTTGAAATCCAAGAAGCTTCTTGGAAGAGAAGTGAAATGTTTTCAAAGAAAAAAATCAAGAAAGTCCAGTTGCCTTATGAAAAAAAGAACCTTTAATATATTTGAAAGGTAAAATTTCCTATTTTTAATGTAATGTATTGCATAAATAAGTAATTATGGTAGGGAATTTTTTGCACACAAGCTGACATTGCCATTCTGTCATGGGCGCATCTTAGGAAAAAGATAGGGGAGAACAAGGATTGAGTAACAAGACTCCAGTCATGCCAAGGCCTAAAATGGAGGTATTGGTAGAACATTCTCCATTGTATTGACTCTCCAATATTATACTTCAGTTCAATATTGGGAAACCAGTCTTATTCCATTGCCTTCTAATTATGGCAAAAGAATGCATCATCAATGTTTTTTGCAGGGCATGTCTTCATTGCCACCTTCATCTTATCCCCCGCGCATTAGCAAGGCAGCCTTGAATCATCCTTAGTTGTTGTGATAGAAGTGTGTATTACTTTCTCCCAATGCAAAGCTTGCCATGTAGAGAACCTCTGGCACTTTAGGGAAATAATGCATTCATGATTTGCTCAGATCTAATTGGCTGCACAGGCTTGCTACGGGTACATGTACTCTCTCCATCTAATCCTTAGGCATTGCAACTCTTTTGACATTTGTTCTGGTGGTAAGAGAAAATGTGAAACTAACTTATAATCCCTTTCCTTCTCCCTTCCTTCCTATGAACATGATTGCTGTCTCTCATGAAACATGGGTCTTCCAGGAAACAAGATATTCAGATGGCCACACTCAGAAAAAACTTTTGAAGTATTCTTGCTAATTTTTCTAAATATTCTGCCAAATTTTCATGAGAGAGAGAAAAAAGAAAACCAGTTTTGGATTCATCTGTGTCCTGTTCAGAGGGCAAGGGTTGGGAGGATATTGATTCATCATTGCAGCCCTTGTGCTATTTCGTTGTACTTTACCTCCTGTTGTTTCCAACTTTATATGGAAGGAACAGCAGAATGGCAACAGATGGGGTTAATTGGAGAACAATTCACTTCACTCTGAAAGACCAGTAAGTCATTTCTGGTAAGATAGGTGGCTATATAAATTGGATAAATAAATAAAATAATAAGTAGTTTCAGATCTCATCTGCTGCTGATCACCTGATTTAGCTTGCCATGAAATATGTGGCAAAACATAACATATTTGATACACCTCACAGCTATCACTGGATGCTGTCAGCTTAAGGTGAGAAACATCAGTACATCTAAGGATGATTTATAGCTGTCTCATTTATGAGCTGGAAATAAAAGGATAGCAATGTCATGGGAATATGGCAAAAATAAGTTGTTGCCAAGGCATGTTTGTATTTTGTTGCAAGTGGAAAGAGGCTATGAGACTACATAGGCTCATCCTATTTTTCTGTGCCTTGATTAAAACCTGGCTCTTTTTGAAACAGTACTTTTTCCTCTCTTTCACTAGGGACTTCATGCTCTAATAAGACTTTTCGTAATAGTCCACTAATTGCAAGGACATTCATTCTTTTGGTGCATAGACTGTGTTCACACCACATGCTCATCCATGATTTACTCACTTTCATCTACTTCTTTGGGATAACTGCACAACTTCCTGAATTTAATTTTGCTGGGTTATAGATAATTTATAGAATTTATAGAGAATTCTTTATAGAGAATTTTATAGAAACCAAACCAGTTTCAATTCACATCCCATCTTTCTTTCCAACAAAAGTCCGATAACACCATGCTCTCTAATTGATGTTAGCCAATAAGGTCATATTTTCCATTTAACCCCCTTGATTGGATACCCAATCAATGGTGGGAAGGGAGAGAGGAAGAGAGATTTCTGAACACTTGAAGCAAAATAAATGTAATTGCATAAGTGCCCCTTAAATGTCACTTGCCCCTTAAATGTCACTTGCTCCTTTCAAACCATACACTTCCTGATAAGTTTGAGAAAAGCGCTCCTTTTGCATCATCAATGGATAGTTTTCAAATATAAAACAAACACAGTAATGGAATTAAAGAAATTATGTATGGCAGTACTTATGTTTGTCCTCCCAGGATGTGCTAAATCATTAAGGACACTGACTAGGCTAAGCTCAGTCAAAAGAAAACCTATAACCATGCTTTGGAGTTGGTCTACTAAAGATGTGCAGATGTCACCTGCCACTTTATGCTTGTTTGTGCTTCACTATGTGGTAACAGGCTCCCATGAAGGGGAGGGGAATGAAAATGGAAATGCTTTGGAAGTGAAAGTAAGTGCTGTATCTCCTTCAAGATGCTGCCTCAAGGTCACCCAGCTGGAAGAAGGAGGGGGCACATACCAAAATACATTTGGAGTGACCATTAAAAAAAACATTTTGCCTGAACTTGATTGGCTGCACTGGGGATAGAGGGCAAGAAGAGAAGTTAAAGGAGGAAAAAGTAGAACTTAGGGATTTTGGCACACAATTTTCATTTCTGGCTTTGCAATAGTGCAATAAACTTGATTTCTAATAAACAATGCCTTTCTCAACAAATAAAGCCAAGGATCATTTCTATTTAGAGGTTTATGTTGTGGCAAGTCTGACAGCACAGACCAAAACAAACTGTTAACCAACAAAAAATAATGTATCCAGCTGAGATGGAAAGTACTTGAGACCCAAGACTACTTACCAGCTTCTGGCAATAGCTGAAGGGCAATAAGGAGGGAAATAAAGATTACGATTAAATATGGATTCCAAAAACATCTTTAGCTCTGAAATCTTTCTTAAGCCCATGTCACACCGCCCAACGGATGCAAAAATGACACAGCGGACGAGCAAAATGTTCCATCTGTTGTTATAATTTGCATAACGGAGGCGGATGACACGGACGCGGGGAGGACGCAGGGCGGATGGAACGCAGATGCGGAATGGAAGCCCAGCGGATGGAAGCGGATGAGAGCGTATGGCACATCCACTAGGCTTCCGGGGGGGCACAGCAAAGCGGACGCGGAACGGATACAGTGGATGCAGAGCGGACGCCGAATGGATGAAGCGGATGCACAGTGGATGCACAGCGGAAGCCTAATGGATGCCTGGCGTTAATTGTGCAAGCGGGGAGGATGCATTGTGTCAGCCCCGCAGATATAATGGAAGCAGCTCGGAAGCAGGTCTCCATTCAGAGGAAAGACTGCTGCCGGACGGATTGGCTGCCTTGCCTGCCCTGCCTGCATGTCTGCCTGCAAGCCTTGCTGCCAGCCTCCCTGCCAGCCTTGGTTCCTGCCAGCCCCCCTGCCAGCCAGCAACCCCACAACCATGCGGAAGCAGAGCAAGCCTCAGCCATCTGCTGCAGCCCTGGCAAGAAGGGACAGGGCTACCATCCCGCCCCTGGCCCTCACTCTGGTTCCCTGGGGCTTCTGCAGCACGGGCTCGCTCTTCTGGGGATGGCGCTTCTGCTGCTTCTGCTTCTGGAGGAGCTGATGACAAGCACTCCAGCACCAGCCACCTCCACAGCACCTGCACCATTCACCCCTAAGACTGAGCGACCAAGAGGAGTGCCAGAGACTCATTTTTGTTTATAGCTTCTTGTTAATAAAGTCTATTTTTGATTCACACACTTGCTTCATTTCTTTTTTTTAATAAAGTCTTGGTGGAACTTTTTAGAAATGGTTTAAGCCTTTGCATGGTTGTGGGAGTGGTTAAGATAGCAGTGGGTGGGCAGGGATACCTGAGGAATGAGAGGGGATACCTTTGGGATGGGTAATAGCTGTGGGATAGATAAACCTCCAGCGCAAGCATAGTGGGACTGTATGGTCCCACTCCCAGGTGCCACACCTATAGCCCTTTATTATCAATAACGATATAATCAATCATCCACACATGTCAACATAACACACAACTCTTTATTAAACGCCCTGTTCATTGTAGGCCAACCAAACATACATGGCCCAATATCATCCGTGTGATGAGACAGGCTGAAGGAAGCATCCATTAAGCATCTATCATCCTGTCGTGCCACTCCACTGCTCCAGCTGGGGAGTTGCACAGTGTTTCAGGAGGTTGCGCTGCTTCTTCGCTTCACGTGAAGCTCTGTTGGGGCCTTGCACATCCTCAGTGTCGATCAGGTTTTGCCCCTTGCCTCCATTCCCCAGGCTCCATGTCCCCATTGCCTTGTTGACAGTCCACAAGACTGTTCTGCACGACTGGGTAGGCGGTGCACATGAGATTGTGCAGGATGCAGCAAGCTTCCACGATCCTCCTCAGGTCTCTGGGCTATGCTGCATGTTGGTGAGAATTACCTGGAACCTGTTGGCCGGGATGCCAAAGGCGCTCTCTACCACCTGCCTTGCCCTGGACAGCCTGTAGTTGAAGATCTTCTCTTCACGGGTGAGGTATTTGGAAGTGTAGGGCTTCATGCGGTAGGTTGTGAGGGAGAAGGCGTCATCCCCCACGATGAAGTAGGGCACATCTTGCTTGTCGTTGGCAGCGGGTCTGGATCTGGGAAGCCCACCATGAGGTTGCCTTCCAGCCCATCCTTGAGGTGACTGGCGTTGTATACCTGGCATCTGAAGATGAGCCGTTGCCTGAAGCATCGATGTACATGAACTTGTAGTCAGCACCGACCATGGCGAAGAAGATGAGCTGAAGAAGCCCTTGCAGTTGTGATAAGTGGACCCCGACTTGGCTGGAGCTTTGCAGGCCATGTGCTTGCCACTTATGGCTGCAACGGTGTGGGGGAAGTCCCATTTCTGATACCACTGCTCTGCAACTTTCTTCCATCCTTCTTCAGTGGAGGGGCACTGGAGAGCTCCTCCTTGTATTCTTCGATGATGGCCTGCACCACTTCTCTGACCACAATGCTGATTGTTTGTGTGGCACCCTCCAGCCCTACTGCATGCTCCTGTAGGTGGTCCCTGAGGCCAGGTGGCACAGAGTCAATGCCACCTTCAGTCCAGGGTCCACGCTGGGCCGGAAGTTGGTGTTTGCCTTGGTCAACCTGGGTGTCAGGCGCTGCACAACTTCCTCAAACATGGCTGGAGGCATCCTCATGAAGTTCTGGAATGCCCGAGTGTCTTCGTTCCTGAGCTCCACCATCAGCTTGTTGTACAGTCCGTCTCTGCTCTTCTGGCGAACCATCTTTGGACCCAGACTTTTTTTGGGTGCCTCCTTTTCTTCCCGTAGTAGAGTTCACGGAGCCTGTAGATGGCTTCGCACTGTTGCAGAACGATGGTGGCTGCTGAAAGGACTTTGTCACAATCCACGGTGGACATGACTGGATGCTGTGGAAGAGGAAGAGCCAGATGAGCGCTGCAGAGGTCTGCACTGCTGGGCTGCTGTTCTGAAAGTGCGCTGCAGATGAGTTGCTCCCCCTTTTTATAGGAAATATAGGTTTTCCACTAGGCATCCTCTAGGAATCCTCTAGACATCCTTAATATCCGAGATAGGTCCCCTCTGCGAATATTTTTTCCATTTTTAACGCTTTGTTTCCATACTGCATCCGCTAGGCATCCGTTCTGCATCCGTTCTGCATCCGTTCCTCTTCCTCCCTGCGTCCGAGCGGATGCGAGTTGCGCGGATGCGCAGGCGGATGCCTAGCGGATATAGCGGATGCGTAACAATGCAGAACGGATGCCTAGCGGATGCATAACGGATGAACTGGATACATTCTCTGCGCAAAAGTTTTGGGCAACCCAAAACTTTTGGAGCGGATGAAACGTCAATAAACGGATGCTGGATGGATAGAGAGGAAGCAAAACGGAGGCAGTGAGTACATCGCGTTTTCGAACGGATGGCAAGCTTTTTTGTCCGTTTGACATCCTCTTTGCATCCGTTGGTTCAGTGTAACATGGGCTTTAACTAATTGTCTTTTATGGCACTTCTCTATTTCTATCAACATCCTAAATTACTGTCTAAATGGAGCTAGAACAAGTGCAAATGAGTTATTTTCCAAAGCCCATAAAAGAAATCAGGCAATAAGCATTAAAATGATACGTCATGTTTCTTAGAAGACACATATACATGCCACACTAGTTTTGAACAGTAATTTTCTCTCCCTGTGAAACTAAGGACCTATAATTATCACAGAGATGAGATAGTAGCACGCTAACAGATGTGTGGGAATTGAAGATCATTCTGGCTACCAGTCCCATAATTTGATATCCCAAACTGATGATCATTGTCACGATTCTTTGAGAGAAGCCACAGTCAGTGGAAAACCTATATATTTCATAGCACATCCTCTCCTCAGTAAAATTCATTGTAAACCCAGCAATGAAGTATTTCATGTACAAAAACACTGATACTTTGGCAAGTTAAGGCCACTCTAGAGAACTCAGCTCAGCACCCACATTATTAAAAAGCGAGATTAGCTTTTCAGTGGAATAAAAGAATCTTTGTTGAGTATTTCACAAATCATTTATACATTTTCTTGGGGTAATTGAAAGATGGTTTACTGTCCTTAAATGTTTACTTTGCTTGATAGTAGCATCTTTGTGGCAGTGTAATAAGGAGATCATTTCAATGAGTATTTAGTATGTAATTTCTATAAGTATTATCAGTGGCTTTGTTCTGGGTAGAGTGGCTGCTTGCTACAAAATTAATTGCCTGAAGCCTATTTATTCATATTAGAACGCCTTCAATTTTTCTCTGAAGTAATCTCAGCTCATCAACACTGAGAGGAGTTTTACTAGCTTAATTCTGATTCTGTATCATACAGGCTGACTGGCTCTTCAATTTTTCTCACATTGCTAACTCCATACCAGCTTCTCATCTAATCTCTCACCGAAAGTGTCTTGTCTCAATGTTTCACATACATACACAAATATCTTCTGCTGATCACCTGTATATAGTAGCATATGTAACCCAATTCACCATGATGTTATGCACTATTTTAGAAATACAGTTTGCAATAAAATGCTTCAAAATTGCTGGCATTACTTTAATCCTAGGATAGCTGCCATTATTATTCATAATCCATAAGTGCAGTTATCATGGATTTTTTTCTGTTACTTTTAGAGCAAATATTCTGGGAAGAGATTAAGCATTCAAGGTGGTGCTGGACATTAACGTGGAGTAGATGTGGTGAAATGTAGTCTGGTTTCCCAGGAGTGAGCACTGCATTCCAGAGAAATAAAAAGCCATGAAATTCAGATAGTTTGGTTAGGAGGAAGAGATCAAGACAGCTCATCCCTACAGAAGCACATGATGCAAGTGCCTTGTTTTAATTTGGCAAGATTTTTGCTTATAGGACAGGAACCATAAAGGAAACTGCTCAGAAATAATTCAGTGTGCCTTTCTTGGTTTTTGGCACCTGATTTCAATCAAACTATCCAAATTTTGCTATCTCTGGCTCCTCTCTAATCCAGTGCAGCCCTTGGGAATCCAGATGACATTCCACCACAGTGGATGTGCTACACACTGAGAATATGAAAGAATCATTCACAAAGGGATCGAAGTTCATCTTCTTGTAGATTCTAATTACACCATCAGAGAAATGGAGCATCTGAGTCTCCAATTATGGATCCCCCAGGAAATCCCTGGGATGATGTTTCTCCCAACAATCATGTTAATTTCTCTGAGCAAGACCTTATTTGATTCCTCATTCCATCTCCTTGATGAACCTGGTCCAACAGCTACGAAATCAGCTCCTTTCTCTTCATCCCAGTAAAAACAGATGGTCTTTAAAAGGAGCTTAAAGATGTTTTTTATTTAAGGCTAGGTCCCACTGGCCAACGGACGCAAAACATATGCATAAAGGACACAGCAGATGAGCAAAATTTTGGGGGTGGCTCCAT
>BHFT01001399.1:0-13748 GCA_004320025.1 Laticauda laticaudata
ATGGTCATAGCGAAGTCCGTGGCCTTGCAACAGCTCTGTCATGCCAACCTCACAGCAGGCGCATCTCTTTACTCTCCCACTACAAGGGTCTTCTTCAGCATCATCCTCTCACCATGGTCGACGCCTGCTGCACTACAAGTTCAATGTACATCGACTGCTTCAGCTTCCGGCAATGTGGACATCGATCCCTGTAGGTTCGACAGTAATATGGCCCAGCCTCGTTATATCTCAATGCCAGTCACCTCAAGGAAGGGGCTGGAAGCAAGCATCAATCATGGGCTTCGCAGATCCAGACCCGCCTGCCCAAATGACACACAAGTGTGCCCTACTTCATCGTGGGGAGATGACGCTTTCTCCCTCAAACTTACCTCAATGAAGCGCCTACAGCCCTCCAGATGACTCACCCGTGAAGAGAGGATAATTCAACTAAGGCTGTCCAGGGCAAGGCGGGTTGGTGGAGAACGGCCTTTGGCAATCCTGGCCAACAGGTTCCAGGTACTTCTCACCACCATCAGCATACCCACAGACCGTGAGGAAGATCGCGTGGAAGCTTGCTGCATCCTGCAACAATCTCATGTGCACCGCGCTACCCAGTGTTGCAGAGACAGGCTCGTGGAACTCCAACAAGGCAATGGGGACATGGAGGCCTGGTGAATGGAGGCAAGGGCGAACTGATAGATACTGTGGATGTGCAAGGCGCTCAAACAGAGCCTCACATGAAGGGAAGAAGCACGCAATTCTCCTGAAACACTGGTGCAACTCCCAGCTGGAGCAGTGGAGTGGCAGAAGGGATGAACAGATGCTTAATGGATGCTTCGCTTCAGCCTGTTCTCATCACACGGATGAGATTGGGGTTGGCCCAAATATTTATTTGGTTGAGTTTTTGGGGGGGGGGCCCCAAAAAACAAAAATGAAAAACCAGGGGGGCCCCCATTTAGAAATAAAGAGTTATGTGTTTATGTTGAAATGTGTGGATCAAATGATTACAATTCGTATTGAGTGATAAGTGATAGCGGCCATAGGACTGGTACGGCACCTGGGAGGGTGGACGCATACAGTCCACTATGCTTGCACTGGAGGTTTATCTATCCCAACAGCCTATTACCCATCCCAATATGCTTATTTTAACACCCCGATGTCGGCCAATAACTAATTACCCATCCACCATAGTATTACCCATCCCAGTGAAGCGATTGCATCTTACCCACCCAAGGCTAATTACACCCAGTCCCAAGAGGTACCGCTGCCCATCCCACAGGCTATCTTAACGCCATCCCAACAGCATGCAAAAGGCTTAAAACCATTTCTAAAAGTTTCCACCAAGAACTTTATTTAATAAAATAAAATGAAGCAAAGTTGTGTGAAGCAAAGATAATCTTTTTTAATACCAACTGTAAAAGAAAAAATACTGCAAGTGTCCGCAAGCAAAGGATAAAGTCAACAGGTAGCCACCCCAGTCTTGGCACTCTTCTTGGATCACTCTGAGCATGCCAGTCTCAGGGGTGAAGCTCCAGGTGCTGTGAAGGTGGCCTTCTGCTGGAGTGCTGGTCCTGAGGTGTCATTGGGGTGCCTGGCCCTAAGAGGACAACAGGGGAACGGTGTGTGGAGGAAGCTCTCAGAGAGCTGGCTCAGTCTGTGAATGTTGAGAAGCCCTTCTCCAGGATATGGGTGTCAGCCCAATACGCGATGACAGAATGTTCTGAGGTTGGGCTTGGCTGTGGGGTAAGAGGAAGGAGCAGTGTAGTGGGGATGTCTGGTCTGCATGCTGAGCGAGTGAGGCAATTGGTGGCATCTGTGGGCATGGGTGGCATGCTGTGGCGTTGGGTTGGCATGCGGGTGGCATGGGTGGCATCATGGCATCAGTGGATTGGGTGGCACGCCGGTGGCGTCCGATGTACCGTGCAATGGACCTGGACAGGTTTGCTGTGCTGCTGGACTCCTGGTAGCTGTAGCCTTGGTAGGTGAGGAACCTGTTGGAAAGCCTTGGAAGGGCAAAGTGACATGCACCTGGGGTGGAGGAGCAGGCGCTGGACCTGGTTGCGGAGCAGGTTCAGCTGGTCTGGAGAGGTTGTGAAGAAGATCCAGTGATACCTGTCATGTCTTTATCAGCCTCACTGTGATTTGGAATATGTTCATGAGGGTCTGGCTGAGCCATTGGGTGAGGAAGGGCTTGTGGTTCGAGGATGGGATGTCGTGTGATTACCAGCCTGAGAGAAGGAGATTCTACGCTGGCTTCTGAATGGTGTCCCTGATCTCCAGCAAGGAACACGTGTGGCTCTGCCCCTCTGGGTCTGCCTCTCTGCCTGCTTTCTGTGGAGGTGAAGGTGGGGTGGATGTGGGTTGTTCTCTGGTGGCAGTGCCCCCTCTTGCTCCCACTGTGTCAGGAGGTCCTCCACAAACTCCACCACGGTAGTAACAGCTGTTCTGGGGGGTCTCCGTCATGGCACGCACGCACAGATACCTGCCTCGGACGAGGAAGCTGACTCTTGCCCAGAAGAGGACTGGCTTCTCTGCGGGCCTGGCCTAGAAAGAGGGGTTGTGAGAGGGCTGCTCCTCAAGTGGCAGGATCTCACCCGCTCAACAGAAGCTGCACTATGGCCAGTCAGTAGGGTTCTCCCCTTGGCGTCTGTCAGCTTGACGACCTCGCCGACGGCGCCTGGCCAGATTTCCTTGAGGTGCAGCTTCGCAATACCAGGTGTGCATGTGCTTCCAACCAAGCTGTAGGAGCAACCTCCGAAGTGTTAGCGCACGGCTCTCCGCCTTCTCTCTCGGCAAGCGCAGCCCTGCTTCTCTCTGGTGTCATCGATGCGAGCCTAGCAGTCCCTTGCCACCAAAGATACTGCGTTCTCCCTCAGTCATTCCTAGCACCTCATCCTCAAATGTTCCTCTTACGATGGAGTACTCCCTCCCTCTCTGTTCTCGTTCATGGCATATGCCTCTTCCTCCCTCTGGCAGGGCCATCTGGGCGCCTCATCAGAGGGGCTTTCGAGGTTGTAGGGGCTGCTCCTCCAATCACCAGCAGCAGCGCCAGCGCAACAACCACTAGTAGCAGCAAAACAGAACGCAACCACCTAAGCAGCAGGCAGCAACCAACAGCACCTAGCAGGAACCAGGATCAGCTAAGCAAGCAAGAGTAAGCACCAGCAGCACGCAGCATGCGCCAGCGGACCAGGAGCACCAAGCAGGACACGGAGCAACGCAGGCAGCACCAGCAGGACCAGGAGCACGCAGCAGGACCAGCAGGACCAGCAGGACCGAGGAGCAGTGCGCAGGCAGAGTAAGCACCAGCAGAAGCACCAGCACCAAGGAGCAGCACCAGTCAGAAGTAAGCCACCAGCAGAGCACCAGGCACATGGAGCAGCGGGCCAGCAGAAGAGTCAGCCCCAGCAGGCGAAGCCGCCAGCAGAAGCAGAGCTAGGGCGCAGGGTGATGGGATGGTGGCCCGTCCCCTCTTGCCGGAACTGGCAAGCATGATGGCAGAGGCTTCTGCTCTTCCCCCATGGTTGTTGGCTTGTGGCTGGCTGGCTGGCTGTCTAGAGCTGGTTCTGGCAAGCAGGTCTTTCCTCTGAATGGTGACCTGCTTGCGAGCTGAATCCTTTTTATATACCGAGGCTGATGCAATGCATCCTCCCGCGATGCGCAGTGGCGCTTTGCATCCGCGCTAGGCAATTCCGCTAGGGCTTCCGCTCTGGCATCCGCTGTAATCGGCTCGGCAATCCCGCTCGGCATCTGCTCTTTCGTTGTGCAGTCCGCTTTGCTGTGCTGCCCGCCCGGAAGTCCTGCGGATGGCTCATCCGCTTCCATCCGCTAGCTTCCGTGGAGCATCGCTTTCGCATTTTTACGTCTCATCTCGCGTCAGTATATTTCCATTGTGTCCCGCCTGGTTATAGCGCAAATTCGGGGCACTTTTGAGAGCGGGCTGTGTCCTTTTTACAAACGTTTTGCATCTGTCGGCCAATGTGACAGACCCTTAAGGATGAGATATCCAAGCCTCATGCTACTCCATGTTTGTGATTAGAATTTGACACGACAAAGAACCGAAAGCAATTTATTTATTTGAATGTATTAATCAGCTAACTCCAATGGACTTTTGGCAGCAAATCAAATCACTCAGACTAAAATAAACTTAAAGACAGCAAGATCATGCAAAAACAAAACAGGGATCTTAAATAAATAAGATCATCAATCCCCGGGCTGGGATCAAATTTAGGTTCTGTTTATTTTATTTTATCTATTTATTAATCAAGTTTGTATCGCTGCCTATCTCACCAAAAGTGACTCTGGGAGCCCAAAGTAATCAGATTAAAAACTACAAATCTAAAAATGACATATAAAAATTTAAAAATCTACTTTAGGAAATAAACAATATTAAAAGACATATATAAACCCTAAGCAAAGAGAAAATAAAAATGGCCTCCTCAGCATTGGAGCCACATTTCCAGTTCCCTGGGAGCACCAGGCCTGATGATATAGCCAGGTCTTGAGGGGCTCCCACAATGACAGAAAGGACAGACCTAGTCATAGGGGTGGGAAGGTGAGGGAGAATGTTCCATACAGCAGGTGCCAGAGCAGAAAGGCATATCTCCTGGGACTCACCAAATGTAGATCCCTAGGTGATGGTACTTGCAGCATGCCTTCTCTGCCCAATCTAATAGGTGGGCTGAAATAACTAGGGAGTGACAGTCCCTCAGATAGACAGATCCCATTTCAGAGGTTTCTGGAATTCTAAGGCAGAGGATGCCATCCTTATCATCAGAGGGATTCTGTTCCAAAAGGTAGGAGTTGCAACAGAGAAGGCACACTTCCTCAGTGCTGCAAAATGGCAGCATTTAATGGAGGATACGTTGAGGCCACCAATTTCTCAGATATGTAGGTCCTCTGCCACAGTACAGGGCTTTATGGATAATAATCAGAAACTTTAATTTCAGTGAAGACACTTGGGTGAGGAAGTCTTTTCTGAAGGCGAAAAAGAGCAGAAATAAAACTGAAGGGCGGAAAATCAAAGCTCATAACAAAATGACTTAAATTACCCCCATATTCTATCTAGATACTCTATTTCAGAGACATAAAGATGTAAAGGAGAAAACAAGAATTCTGAAACCCATAGATTCTTCAGAGATCTTAAAGGAGACTTAATTGGGTTATAGAAAATTGTATGGAAGAAACTTTCCTTCTTAACATATGAAGGAAATTTTCTGCTGCACAGGATTATTAGTTTCTGTCCCTTTCTTTTGTTAAATAATGAAGCCTAACATTATTCCCATTTATTTTACAATAAAACTTTTCATCTAGCACTTGATACCTAATAATTTCTTTTTTACAACCTCACTACTCTGTAGATTTTTTTCATCCACTAGAAGAGCAACATGAATCATGATCTGGTGCAAGAGTCACAGATTTTATGTGTCATTAATTTATTTTATTAAAATTGTAAAGACACTGTAGTGAACAAACACAAATTGAAAGAGCTTCTCATGCAATTCGGATAGCTGATAGCCACCAGCATCTCTTGAGGGCAGTTTTGCTCTGGTTCTAGGAACTGAGCTGAATGTGTCCTAGATTGATTCATATCATTGCATTCCTATCGTGAAGAGAAGAAAAAAGGGAAGGGAAGGGAAGGGAAGAGGAGAAGAGGACAAGACAAGACAAGATCCTGGTCCAGGGTGTTGCCAAAGTCCAAGAGTGGCTTCTGCTTCCTCTCCACAAATCTGTTGTCAATGAAATGTCAACATTTCATTGATTCTCACCTAATTCTCACCTTAAAATGTTTCAGGGTCCTTAGCAAATAAATAACTAATCTGTCCAGGTTGCCTACCATAGTGTGGTGAAATCAATGTAGACATGATCACTCACATCTCAGAATCCAAGATTCAGTTCAAAGATCAATGCAAATTCCTAAGATATAAAACATTGTGGCTAAATATTTGAAGCAGACAGTATTTCAGATACAACTACAAACAATTGCGCAAAATAAAATAGCTGTGTAACAAATATAATGATCTAACCTTTCACATGAACTCAAGTCATTCAGGCACAAACATCCATCCAGGTTAGCTTATATCAACTATAATTCAAAATGTTCTAAACTGTGATCAGTTTAAAAAAACCCAAACCCAATCCTGCCTCTGAATGTCATTGATAAGCAATTCATTGATATCCCATGGCAAGGGGTTGTCCAAGATAAAGACTTAAATGCATATAACCAGATATGTAAATGAAAAAGTACAGTAATAATGAAGTAATGAAATGAAGTAAAAGAAGACATCTGATGATAGGAAGGAAGGGAGGGAGGAAAGAAGGAAGGAAAGAAGGAAGGAAAGAAGGAAGGAAGGGACAACTTTGCTTGAAATGTAGAAGATAAGAATGGACCAGACAGACAGACACTGTGTACTATTCATGATATCACAAAATCATTCCCCCTCCCCACATACAAAGTTTAATTACTACAAATAGTGATTAAAGTTTAAACAAAATCTACACAATTGGCTATTTTAAGACAAGATGTTTCCCTTCAAGGCAGTTGGAACAGTTCACTTGAAAGCACTTTTTCCTTGAATTTTCCTTCGGATATTTCAAAGAAGTGTTCCTTTTAGAAAGTTAAAGCTCTGGTACAAAATATTGTTTCCCTAGGTGTGTGGGATTGGTGAGTTGAAAGCTCTTTGCAACTGAAATAACAAGGTTTTATTTTACTGGTACCCAGAGTAAATATCAGAAAATGTGATGCATTTCAAGAAGTGACAGAAGGGGACTTCATCACCACTGATGAAGTTGGTGTCAAGAGTCAAGGGAGCTGCTGCAGCTTGAGTTTGGCTAACAAGAACAGAAAGCTTTCTTGATCTTATTATATAGAAGAAGAATATGGCTAGACTGCCTGGTGGGAAAACCAAGAAAGGCTTTTAAGCTGCACAAGTGATAGTAAAGAGAAGTAACATGGCAAGCTTGTTTTCAACTGTTCAATCACCACATTGTTTGCCTTAACAATGTAGTAGTGCTCCTTCAAAGTTGAGTTGTCTTTAGTTAAATAATAATAATACAACCCTTCTTATCTGTGTTGTGCAATCCCATTAGAACTTCTACCAAGGCTGGCTATGCAGAAACAGAGTGTAACAAAAAGTTTCTGTTTTCAGTGAAAGACCCTACTTCATCACAACATTTGAAGAGAGAATCAGCCTAACAGTCTCATTATACAGGTCAAATGTTTATTGGCTTCTAAAATCTTCAGTAAGTTAAAGTCTCTTCCTTCCCTTTGCTTTTCTGCTAGCTACCTCTATTCTACCCTTAATGGGGGGAAATGATGTTTTGGAAGAGTTACTCATATTTATTTAAATAATAATTATCATTTAGCTAACTGTTTTTAGCCAAGATATTATTAAATTATATTCATATACTGAGTGAATAGGAGTGACTTTCAGAGATCTACAAATTGCGAGCTTAAGAACCAACCAACTCTTTATCACAATATCATTCTCATAAGAAATAGAGTGCCTTTGGAGAAGGATAATAAAATTGAACACTTCTTGGCCTGCTGTTTAGAATTCTGTGCCAATCTCTTATACAAATGTTTGGCAAAACATTTACTTAGAAACTACTGGCAATGACATTTATTTTAACTTAACATTGGAGTCTACTCTATTCCAATTGGTATAGTTTCTATGTAGCTTATGTAATGCCATACTTGGCAATTTTACCTCCCATTATGCCTCTGATTTATGTAAAGTGTATTAAACATTTGGGGAAAAGATGCAGAATTATACCATGGTAAAATGTTTTATGGAGGCAGTTAGATCAGGTTCTAGCTGAATGTTTTTTTCCATCAAATAATTGTTTGTAAGGTATTCTAAGAACTCATGCAAAGCATAAATAAACATTAACTGTACAATATTTGTAACTATTTTTTTTTACTAAGTTGAAGTTTTATGAACAGCTGTGATCCAGTGTTTTTTATTTCATGAAGTGAAGATTTGTATCTGTCTGCAGGGTCAAACTCAAAAACATCCAAACATTTTGTGTTCCATCAAAGGCTTTCATCATAAAAAAAGGAAAACCCATAAAAAGCATATTTCTTTCCCTAACATATGCATCATATGTTCATTTTGTATTTCAGCCTCCATTTGAAGATGTTTGCAGCATCTTCAAATATTTTTTAGAGAGGATGAGCCAAGGAATAGTTTGATACAGATTTTTGTTGAATATCTGGATTACAGAGTTATTTGCTTCACAATAAGAATATTTGCTCATTCTTTCTGAGAAGGCCATCTCATTTCATTTGACAGATTTCATCATCATGCTTCATCAATAGGTACCATTATTTTTATTTTCCAGATTTGCTGGGAATATTGAGGCAAAGGGTGCCCACAAATGGAACAGATGAAAGTACTGACAATCTGTTTGATGGTAACATCTCCAGAATCTTTTGTATTCCCAATTCTTGAAAGGATCTTGTAATTTTTCTCTCATTTTTATTTGTATTTACAATGCATTTACAAGCACATCTTAAATTCTCTAAGATACATGAAAAAAGTCTGTGTATCCTCTAGAATCTCCAAGCTCTCTTACTTTATTTAGGAACTTGCAAACGGTGGGAAGAGTTATTCCTGCACATTTTTTTTAGTAAGAAAAAACATTGGGGAAGCAGAAATTCTGAATTTCCTTATGTGACCCCCTAAGCTCTATGAGATTACTCTTTTCTTCTTTTAAGTATTTGTGGTGCAAAAAACAAACTATTTATTAAAACATATTAAAATATTACAATATAGGGAGTCCTTGGAGTCTTGGTCCTATCCATCATATTAGAATTTAACTGAAAAGGTTATAATTCATTGGTAACTAGGGACACATGAGCTTGAAGATGGCATATCACAGCGAAGTATCAACATTCAGAGGGCATTGGCTGATAATGAGTATCCATCTGGACTGAGAAGCTACATCCAGGTGATCATTAATTGCTATGAAATACTTTAATCTTTCTGTCATTATTGCCTAATCAACACACACAAGATTTATGGCAGAAAGCTAGTCCTGTTGCATAAAAATAATTGCAATGGGAGGATTCACCATGGGATTATTAGTATAATACAGAGCTTTTGATAGGTGGTATAGTTTACTGTATGATGGGTATTTCCAATGATTGCTATAGAAAGCTATAATTCTTAGTAGGAAAGTGTGCTTTTGGCAGGAGAAAGAAATTTGAGGCATATCAAAGCAAAACCACATTTTCCCCAGTGGCCAATGCTATATATTTATTATTTAGATCATTCATTGAGTATCTTCTGACATGGCACTGATTCTGCTTCATTAGCTTTCCATAGAGTGGCAGACTATTTCCTAAATGTCATTTCCATCATGTGTAGTTAACATTTTCCATCATCCCCTGAATTAACAAAAGGATTCTCAGCTAAGCTTTTTGTTGTTTTTTTCGCCATGCTACCATCCTACAGAGTGGCTTGGTGCTTTCACTTGATTGCAGATCAGATAATAATTAAGCTCCCTGGAGTAATGCAACAATGGCATGCAAATAAGCACCACCAATTCTGTGGTAAGGAAGGCTTCAGATTAGTAGCAAATGGCAGGAAAAGTCATTGTTTCATTGCTTTTTTTATCTGAAAAAGTATTTGATTAACTATTTAGTGGTGGCTCCTTAAAAATTAAAGATATACTCATGTTACTTAATATGCTAAAGATAGTTCTTTGCACATTGCTTTAAGCTTGCTCAGAACAATAGCACCTACAATTAATATATCAAAGCAAAGATTTAAGGACACATGATTAATACTGAATGTTAAGATATTCTTCAGCAAGCTGGAAAAAAAGGGATCTCCAGTCATACAAGATATTTTCTACCACATCCCATTTTTAGGAGCTGGGCATGAAAGGCTGCTTTGAAAATGTCATGAGAGGATAGGACATGAATGATTTATGTCAATTAAGACTTGTAATTCTCCATCCTATGCATATGATCTATTTTTTCCAGGCATTAAGCAAAGAGATACTTTGCTTAATACTTGGGACTGGGAGCAGAAGTAAGCAACCAAGTTCCTTTAGAATGCCAGATGCAACCCTTAGTTTTCTTTGTTGTACATGTTGACGTGTCCTGTCCTCTTTTACTCTGCCAAATTTCATTTACAGATCAACAAACTTTTGATATTTTCCCCATTATTTGTTGATAAGCAGCAAAATAGATAAAATACTTTAAGATGTGAGACACTCTTAGCACTGGTACACTTGCAAACCCAGCCCAATCAAAATAACCTTGAAATGTTCAACTTTCATGATAACCATGAATACATTTAGAATTTGGAAGGATGTTGAAATTCATCTGGGAAGATTCTTAGCTCTATGATCTACACTGCAGCAAGAAAATGTAGCATGCTCTTTGGGAATGATAAATGTGCATTTGAATGCTAAAATAGACAGGCTATCATCAACAACATCTTCTTCTTCTTCTTCTTCTTCTTCTTCTTCTTCTTCTTCTTCTTCTTCTTCTTCTTCTTCTTCTTCTTCTTCATTCTTTCTTTCTTCTTCTCTTCTTCTTCTTCTTCTTCGTTTCTTCTTCTTCTCTCCTCCTCCCTCTTCTCCTCTCCGCATCTCCTCCTCATCCCTCACTCCCTCTGCTCCCTCCTCCTCTCTCCCCTCCTCCTCGCTCCTCTCCTCGCTCACGCTTCCACTAAGTCACAGCCCCTCCTCTCCTTCTTCTTCTTCTGTCTTCCTGTCGTGTTGTGTCTCTCTTCTTGCCTGTCTCATCTCTACTCCTTCCTATTATCTTTCTCTTCTCTCTTCTTCTTCTTCTTCTTCTTTCTAGCCATTGTCTATCCACTGCAGGATAAAGGCCTCTACTGCAAGTTTCCAACCAATGAGGTCTTGAGCTTCCTTTTGCCACTTGGTCCCACAATACTTGCTGATGTCATCGATCCATCTTGTTTTAGGTCTCTTTTGTGGCTGCTTTTTATCAAGTGGGATCCATTCTATGACTGCCTTAGTCCACCTGCCGTCAGTTCTTCAGGCTATGTGACCAGCCCATTTCTATTTCAATTCTTTTACTCTCTTGATGATATTGTGTACTTTTGTTTGTCCTCTAATCCATGTGCAGCCTTTCTATCTTACATTTGCGGATATAGGCTATACATTTTCTATAAACCAACACATAAATGTATTCCTGACCTATGATAAAAGTAAAGTAAAGGGAAAGGTTCCCCTCGCATATACATGATAGTCATTCCTGGCTCTAGGGGGTGGAGCTCATCTCCATTACAAAGCCGAAGAAGAGCCAGCACTAAAGACGTCTCCGTGGTCATGTAACTGGCATGATTAAATACAAAGGTGCATGGAACACTGTTACCTTCCCACCAAAGTGGTCCCTATTTTTCTACTTGCATTTTTATGTGCTTTCGAACTGCTAGGTTGGCAAAGCTGGGACAAGTAATGGGAGCTCATTCCGTTATGCGGCACTAGGGATTCAAACTGCTGAACTGCTGACCTTTCTGATTGACAAGCTCAGCATCTTAGCCACTGAGTTGCGTCCCTCTAATAAAAGTAAAGACTCTCTCAAACTGAGCTTCAGGGAAATGTCCATGGAAGCTTTATGGTTGCTTCATTTTTTGGAAATGAGATGGATATAGTTTTGACTTTGCAGGCTGGGCTTTCTAAGTGGCCTCCCATTTAACATATCAGCTTCAACTCTGATTAAGTTTTTCGGATCAGGCAATTCAAGCAGGTGTTCTGACCTGCTGAGATTAGTCATAAGACTTCCAGAAAATTGAAGAGCCACCAGCTCTATCCATGTCATCTTGTTGTTGTTAAGAAGTTATCCTCTGTTGGAAACAAGCAAATAAACTAATAGTAATTTTAATCTGAACACAACAACTTTTTAGATGGTTTTATATGCCACTCTATGTGGGTCACTATTCAGTATAATAGATCAAGGGATCTAAAGGGGCAAGGATTTAAGGACAAAAATGCCTGTTTGTTCCAAGGGACCAATGTTGCATTTGTAACATATGGCCAGGGCTGCCCTCTGTTAAGAGTTATTTTCATGGAATTATTATTTTTTTAGCACCTTTCCACCCCATCCCAATATCCTCACCAAGCTACACAGGAGCATGCCACCTGGCTGCTAAATTGCACAGATATGTCAAGAGTGAGCAGAAATGAGAAAAATAACATTTCCGGGATTTTTGCACACCACAAGAAATCTCTAAATCAAAAGACTGTGTTCAAAGCAGGGAGGGTTTTAATCACCCTGACCCTGCTGTGATTTCTGGATTTTCTTCCCTCTCTAAATCAAAAGTAGCTGATGGAAGTATTAATGCCATTGGCAATTGTTAAACTTTCTTTACCCTTGCATGTAGTCCTGGCATAAATCCAATTCTTCTCCCCGGAAGGGGAAAGAAGAATGCCAAAATGCCACCAGCTTTCAGAAATAGAAAATGATATGCTAAAAGTGGTGGAAAGCTAAGCAATGGTGGGGAAGCTTCAGATATTAACTGGATCAAGTTTTTACACAAATATTTCAAAGGAGATATTCTCTCTATCACACCAGAAGGAAACCTGCATCCAGGGGATAGCAAATATCCTGACAACAAAGACCTTACATTGCCTGGGCAAGTTAGCACCAGGAAGAGATTCAGGGTTTCTTTACATATTTACTGTGTTTAGAAAGAAACACATTCATCCCATCAAAAATGACATTAACAATCATGCTGTTAACATGGCTCTGCATTATATCCTACAACATCTTGAATATCCAAATACCTACGCAAGGGCCCTCTTTGTAGACTTCAGTTCAGCATTCAATACCATCATTCCAGACACTTTTCTAAGTAAATTAAACCAACTAGTGATACCTGAACACACTTGTAAATGGATCATAAGCTTCCTAACAGACAGGAAGCAGCAGGTGAAACTAGGCAGAATCACGTCTGATACCTCTACAATCAGCACAGCCCCCAAGGCTGTGTGCTATCTCCACTTCTCTTCTCCCTATATACCAATGACTGCATCTCAAACGATCCATCTGTTAAAATACTGAAGTTTTCTAATGGCACAACAGTGATTGGTCTCATTCAAGACAATGATGAATCTTCATACAGACAGGAGGTTATACAACTTGCCTCGTGGAGCAACCAGAACAATCAGGAACTGAACACACTCAAAACCGTAGAAATGGTGGTAGACTTTAGAAGAAACCCTCCCATACTACCACCTCTTACAATACTAGACAACACAGTATCAACATTAGAGACCTTCAAATTTCTAGGTTCTACTATATCACATGNGCACCTCTATAACTGTCTGGTTTGGTTCTGCAACCCAACAGGAAAGACACAGACTTCAGAGGATAATTAGGACTGCACAAAAATCAATTACTACCCACCTGCCTTCAATCGAGGACCTGTACAGTTTAGGTATGGCTTCTGGGCCGTGGTCGTGTCTCATCTTCTGTGTAAGTGTGAGTCTTTTTTCTTTGTGGAAGTGTGGTGGTAGTATCTTGCGTGGCACTCGTGGGTGTGGGTTTTGTGAGTTGGTGAATGAGAGTTTTGTGAGTTGGTGAATGTGAGTTTGTGAGATGATAAATGAGACTTCATCAAAACGTTGCCTAGATACTTCCAATTTTACGCAGGAGAAAACCTGAATAACCAAAGATCCACATCCAAATTCCCGCGAAAACCTCAGAATATATATATATATATTTGTTTTTTTAAGTTTTTGCGGGTACTTACATGAATGCAGTTCAGCTTCCTTTGGGTATTATC
>BHFT01001401.1:0-33253 GCA_004320025.1 Laticauda laticaudata
CAGTGGTCCATGAAAGTACATCTATAGTATGTAGATAATAAAGTCAAAAAAAGGTGAACAACATTTTTACAGAACTACAGATACATTGGGTGACAAGGAATGGCTGGGAGGGCAGAGGCCAGGTGAGGCACCCCTTGACATGAGTGACATTGAATTGGCCATGCTTACCCAGTCACATGACCACCAAGCATGCCCATCCAGTCACATGACCACCAAGCATGCCCACTCAGTCACATGACCACCAAGCCACATCCACCAAATAAGCCACGGCCACAGAACCAGTAGTAAAAAAATTTGAATCCCACCACTGACAAGCTGGGTAAAAATTGGAGAACAAAAGTGTAAATCAAATTGCTCAAACCAGGCACAAAGAGGTACCTGAACTCAAATTAGTACTCAATGTATCGAGCTGCCCATTATCCATCATGGAACACAAAATCCTCCAGAAAGGCTTCAACTATAATGATGATGATGCTAATTAGTTAATCCCCCAGCTGACTTTGCTTAGCGTGACCTAGAACTCAGTCTCTGGGTTTCTAGCAATATTGGTGAGCAAAAACTTCAAGAATGGGTTCTTTGTAATGAGTTTCAAGCAAGAGTTAGCAGGTTTGGCTTGCAAACAACCAAATAACCACTGGAAATCATGGGTATGCCTCTGCTCAGAGATGCTATTCAGCAGGTTCTGACCAGTTCTGGAGAACCAATAGTGGAGATTTTGAGTAGTTCAGAAAACTGGAAAATACCACCTCTGACAGGCCCCGCCCCATCTATTCTCTGCCTCCAGATTGGCTGGGTCTTCTTTTGTGGCCCTGCACAGAAGAACACGCCCACCAAACCATACCATGCCCACCAAGCGACACCCACAGAACCGGTAGTAAAAAAAAATTGAATCCCACCACTGCCTCTGCTGCTTTCTTTGGGTTATCCAGATCTTTGCAAATCATATCTGCCTGCCTTCTGTCCAGAAGAGCTTCAATGATCCTGTGTCTTGATGGAAAGCTGGCACTGTGTATAGATATAGGAAACTTATTATGATAACAGATAAAGCTAAACCCATCCTCATATACATATACGCCTTTTGATTTTTAGGAAAACATGTTTAAGAATAATTGAAAAAAAATATATGTGTTCAGGAAGTATTTTTATGTCTGCTAAAAGTCTCCTATAAATATTATACTATATACTAAATTACCATTGTGTGGTATTTGAATGAGACAGCACTAAGAGCAGAAAGTTCTCTTTAAAAACATTTTAAATCTGTCCAATGTCAGAGGGAAAGAGGCAAAGATGCATTTAACTTGTCAATGAAATTTCTTGGATTTCTATTTTCCCAACTTAGAATAATACAATGTCATTATACACAGTAAAAGTGAAACCATACTATTATTTTTATGCTTTCATTTTAGCATTTTACTGTTTATATATTGTATTAATTACAGCCAATTGTATAAACAGGTTCTTCTGTTTCCAGTATCAGAGATAAATCCCAAATAAATCATTGGTGCTTTTTAGATTTTATTATTGAAACTAAGTGAGCAACATTTGCCATCTTGAATTTTCCACCTCTGACTGTTAGCCTGTTACAGTATACACTGTAACAGCTGTAAGATTTACCACCCTCTGTGTTATAAACCGCCAGAATGTAGAGCCGAATGCAATTTCCTATGGTAATTTCCTGTGGTTTGATTCATCAAAAGAATAAGATGATGTCTGCATTTTTCCAGTTGCCAGATTAATAAGCACCATTCAATATACATATACAACTGCAACATTTCAAGTTAGTTGCTTTAGCTCTATTTAGCACTATGCAGCATTCTAAATAAATGTCACTCAAACAACTCACTGCATTTAAAACCTCCAAGTGCCAAAGTTCTTCATCAATATAATTTATACTGTAGGGGAAAACTCCATTTTGCTTGCCAATTTTATTTGCAGACTTCAAAAACAAAATCATTTTTCATACAATGTCAGCTAATAATACTGACTGCTCTGTTTTGAAGAAATTAGCAGGTATAATTTTAATCTTTTTGTTCTGTATTAGCATACTCGAAATACCCCAATCCGATTGGTCCAGAAACATTGGCTGAAGAAAGCACTGTGATTGGCTCACTCTGAATCAACCGCGATTGGCCAGGCCAATCACGGGAAATTCAGAGAGCTGTCATTGGCCGGCAAGCCGCAAGCAATCCCTATTTAAAGGGCTGTTGCGGCTCCAAGGTCTAGCACAGATCGGAACATCAAATAAAGAGCTGAACAGTCACACTGGTCTCGAGTCTCTCTCCCGTGATCGAACACTGTCGATGAAGGTGGGATTCTGAGACAAAGAGACCAGTTGAGCACGTGGCAACTAGAGCTGAACAACTCACCACCCGCACCATTCGATCAGGTAGCCGAGGACTGGGAATCGTATATTGATCAATTCCTCATGTTCCTCGAGAGCAACAACCTGAAGGACGCCAACGATCATAGGAAGAGAGCCGTGTTCCTGACACACTGTGGGCCTGCAGTGTTCAAGATGCCAAGGTGCTGGCAAGACCCCAAAGTGCGTGAAGGAGATGGCATGGGCAGACCTGACCAGCGACTTAGGACACCATTACGGCACTCGGCCGTGCCCAACCTCATCCAAAGGCATGAGTTTTATAGGAGGGATCAGAAGGAAGGTGAAAGTACGGAGACTTTGTGCGGCCCTAAGGAACATTGGGGGTGCGTGCGGATTCTCCAACATGGACGAGCTATGAGAGACCACGTGGTTCTCAGATTTAAGGAGACCCCGTGCTCCAGAGCCAACTGATGGTGCGAGTAGACATCAACAGTCACTGAAGCTCATTGCGAAGCCACCACTAGCAAGGCCGCAAAAAAGTCAGCAGCCAAAATGCGGCAGATGAACAGGGAGCAACCACCTGGAAGGCCAGAAGACAACGACCACCACCATGGGAACGTCGATTCCCCGTCCAAGACGAGATGAGGATGAAAGAGATCCACAGACTTCAGTCGGAACGAGACCGACAGGAGCGGGAGGGGTCGTAAGTCGGGGTTTCAGTGCACTGGGTGTGGAGGAAACCACCCCCATTCAGATTTGCCGGTTTCTAGATTCATATGCCGAAACTGTGACAAAAGGGGGCACATCACAAAAGTCTGCCGAAACAAGAGGACTTACAGCCCGAGGGAGCAAAGAACCATCCCCCTAGAAACAGAAAACTGTCATGCAGAGACGGTGGAGCCACAAAGGCAGAAACAAGCGGCGCTCAGTGGAAAACTGCTGGAAGGAGGAGACCCACCAAACTGGTCACCATTGGGCACTCAAACCACAACCAATGCCGAAAAGTCGCACGTGCCAGTCAGCATTGAAGGCACGCAAGTGCAACATGGAGGTGGATTCCGGATCCTACCTCTCATGGTCTCTGGAAAACAATCAAACGTTGATACACAGATGAGAGGCATACACAGCATACACAGATGAGAGCTGGAAAGCCAGAGGACTGACCCTAAAAGATTACCAGGGAACCGGATCCCATGGTTGGAATCAGACATTTCCACGTAAAGTTCAAAGGACATGCAGAGGTACTTCCACTGACCATCGTGATAAAGACCTCCCAAGCCACTGGACTAGGAATGGTTCACGCCATTAGGGATCAAGGTGACTGGCATAAACCACATCGATGAAATGACTGGGAGGAGAAGATCATGAAGGACTTCCCGGAGGCTTCAATGGCGAAACTAGGCAAGTACTGGGTACCCAATATTGTTCAACTTGAACCCAAATATTGCCCCGATCCACCTAAAACCGAGGTGAGTCCCATTCTTCTCAAGCTAAAATCGATGAGCAATTTGACAACTCATCCCAAGGGTCCCTGGAGCTGATAGTCCAACACACGGTGGGAAACCAATAGTCACCCGATAAAAACCGGACGGGTCAATGAGAATCTGCGGTGACTACAAGGCACCATCAACATCTGCGCTGCACGCAGACACTTACCCTGTTCCGGTAGAACAGCACTCCTACACTCACTGGGGGAGGAAAAGTCTTCACAAAGCTCGACCTGTGCAGGCATACCAAACAGCTGCCAGTCGACACCGAGACTGCTGAGGCGCAAGCCATCGTGACCCACTGGGGCAATTCCGGTGCAAAGGCTCCAGTTTGGAGTCAGCGTGGCCCCAGGGGTGGTTCCAGAGTCTAATGGATGACTATTGCAGGGAATAAAAGAGGTGTCCTACTTCGATGACTCCTGGTGTCAGCGAAGAACAAAAAATCAATTGGGGAGCTGCCTTAGAGAAGTCCTGAAAAAATTTTAAAGATGCAGACTAAAACTAAAAAAGAGAAGTGCAACTATGCACATAAAAAGTAGAGTTCCTGGCGTACCTGGTTGACAAAAATGGAATCCATTCCACTTGAGAAGAAAGTAAAGCCATAAAGGAAGCTCCGAGACCACAAAATAAAAACAGAACTGCAGGCTTTTCTAGACTCATTAACTTTTATAATGTTTTCTTGCCCAGAAAGTGACAATGACGAGCCCCTTCATAGGACTCCTGGACAAGACAGCCTCCTGGACCTGGGGTAAGTGGAAGAAACCACATTTCAAAAAATAAAAGACTTAATAACATCGGAAATCAGTCGCTCATACAGTATAGTGAAGCCTACACTGACGTGAACCTACAGACGCTTCACCCTTCAGCATAGAGCCATCCCTGCGGCACACTTGCAGACGGGAGAGAAGCGCCAATTCGCATATTCTCTCTCTAAGACACTATCCAGGGCAGCAGAGGAATTACTAGCCACGCTGGAAAAAGAGGCGTAGCATCGGATCACTGGCGTAAAGCAAGTTTCATGAATTACCTATAACGGTAGGACATCTCCACTCATCACTGACATAAACGCTCCTAGGAATACTGGAGGCGAACAGGCCACCCCAAACAGGTCTCCCCGAATGACAAGGTGGTCTAGAATTCCCTTGCGCCTACAATATCAACTAATACACGACGAACGAAGAAAAGATTCACACGCCAGACACACTGAGCTGTTCCCATACTGAAGGAATTATGACCCGGCACCGACCACATCTATATTACGATAGAAACACTACCAACCAACCATACTGGCGTCAGACCATGCAGAGGAGACTATTAAAGGACAGGCAACTGGCACGAGTTTTGAACTGGGTGGAAAAAGGTGCGCAGAAAACCGATGTGGCAACACTTTAAACCTTCCGGAACATCAGATGAAACTTTTTACACAAAGGGGTTGCATATTATGGGGGGACAGAGTGGTGTCGCCAGAGATATTATGAAAAAGAGTACTGACTATGACTTCATGAGGGACACGCAGGCATCATCAGAATGAAAGCCCTGGCAGGAGCATGCTTGGTGGCCGAGGGCATGGACAAAACATTGAGAATGGGTGCAACATGCGAAAAATTGCAGGAAAGCCAGACAAATGCCCACTTCTGCCCTCACCTCGAATGGGAGGACCCAGGGGACTGTAGCGTCAAGGGTCCATATAGATTTTGCCGGACTCACAAAGGAACACATCTAATAACGCTCGACAGCTTACTCAAATTGTTGGAAGTAAGCGTCATGAAATCCACCCACAAGGCCATCATGAAAAAACTAACAGAACATTATGCCACCCACGGACTCCAGACTTACTAGTGTCAGACAATGGCCCGCATTCATAGCGCGTTGTTCATCTGAAAAATTTCTCGACAAACGGGTAATACAACATGGCATTAACAGCGCACTCCGCCGGCGGCGAACGGGCAGGTGAACGAATGGTTATTTACACAAAAGACATACTAGAAAAAGTGGACACGGGTGACATACCAATAAATAAATAAGATTGCTCATGATACACATATGAAAACAAAATACCTACCAACAAAAAGCCCAGCAAGCCTACTCATGGGGAGAAATTACGGTCACAACTAGACAGACTGCACCCACATAACAACCCGAGAAACCACCAAATCATCTAGGTAAATACGGGAGACACGTCTACTCGCAAAATTTTTTACAGGGGACCCTCTGGTACAGCTAAATCACCAGTAACGGGCCTCGTCGTTAACGTTTAGAGACGGAAATGGAAGAAATGGAAAAAGCACATAGACAACTGAGGTCGAGACAATCACGAACAACACGGAAAACACAAACACAACTAACAGACACTCATAAAAAACCAGAGTGGGGGGGAAAATGCCAATAACAATAATAAAAGGGGGAAGAAAACCCTCAGAAAAACAACCAACAACCCGAACAACCCGAACCAATACATAGCAGAAAAATAAAACCACTCTACTCACAGCAGATGACTCGGCAAAGGGTAACTGCAGAGATTGAGGAACTAGAAGCCTCGGCTGGGAAGAAGCAGCCAGCCAGCTCACAGCCGGAAAGAACCAGAGAGGGAGAGCGGAACGACAACTCGACGGCCCGATTAACTGGGCGAGAGTTTGGCTAAAGGCCTTAACTCCAACCCTTCCAGGAGGTTCATTCAAGAAAGGAGAACAAGGGAACAAGGGGAATCCGTCCAAACCAGTCGAAAGACATGCCACAACGAACTGAAGGTAAATAGAAACATCAAAGCCTAAGCCTATCTACAGGACTAGTTACGTAGGTTGGCTGAACCAAGAGGGAGGGGTGTTTCTGTGTTAGGATAACTCAACAATCTCATTCCGCATTGTCGAAACCTACAACTGTTTGGCTGGAAAGAAAGCACTGTGATTGGGCTCACTCTGAATCAAACCGCGGATCGGCCAGGCCGATCACGGGAAATTTCAGAGAGCCATCATTGGCTGGGCAAGCCTGCGAGCAATCCCTATTTAAAGGCTGCCGCAGTTTCCGAGGTCTAGCACAGATCGGAACATCAAATAAAAGGCTGAACTGTCTCGAGTCTCTCTCCCACGATCGAACATTTTTGTTAAAAGAATCCCATTTCAGCTATTTTGGAACAGGAAGGAAAGAAGGATAAAAAGGAAGAAGGAAGGAAGGAAGGAAGGGAAGGAAGGAAAGGAAGGAAGGAAGGAAGAAGGAAAAATATTTCAGAAGGGTGACAAATTCAATATATTCAATTATTTATAAACAATTGCCCTCTTTGTGCCTCTGTATTTACTTAAGTTGTTGTATTCACAATTCCTTTACAGTTTACACACTTGAACTATGTACTGTACATAAAGTTATGTCTGTGTGATGTACAAACAAATTTGCATTACATTCAGAGACATTGTTTCCAATAAACTCATCAGGAAAAACATGTGTCTGTGTAGATGATTGTATATGATTTTTTTTCAGTCAAAATTTGTATAGAGGTGCAGAAAAGCAACCAACAAAATTAAAATACTATAACGAGAAACTGAGCAAAACAAAGTGGCAGTTGACTTGCAATGCAATCCCTTCCGTGTGAGTACAGAAAAAAATGCAAACCGAGAAACAACAAAAATATCATTTAACAATAAAACCTGGCTCTAGATTTGAAATTACTTTTCCCTCCTGGCTAACTTGATTATATTAGAAATGTGCAGGTGGTCAACTGAAAAAGATGGTCACTGAGGATTCCTTGATTTTAAAGGAATAAATAAAAACAGCCTAGAAATTGATATCATGACCTTAGAATTTTTTAAAATGTGCCAAATTAATTGAGCAGAATCCTTAGCCTTATTGCAGATGTTGTGACTTGCTGACTTCTAATTCAGAACAGACCTGGCCCTTCAGTTAGGCCATAGCCTTATTTCATGGCAGGCTGATGGCTCCAGATGAAATAAAAAGTCAAATATTTGCTCTCAGCCATCAGAGGAGAAAAAGCAATCACAATCACAGTGACCTCTGAGTACAGTATGTCCAGCAGTCAGAATAAACTTAAAATGCCCTGAGAGTCCACTCCAAAGGAAGGAGTGAAGTTTTTTTTACTCCATAGGCACATTTATTTGAACACTCAGCACTTTGTCAGTTTGTTGTATGATCAATCCTTTTACACTGGCCAGAATATCACGAAACGGGGAAAGATTCCGTTGCATGCTGAGAAATGTTGTGGGGAAAGAGAGAAGGTTATAAGAACTGAGGCCATAAATTTTGGGCCCAGTTTGGCTTCCCCCAGGTTGCTTGACTGCCTGTTGCATGATGGAGGGAAGAAAACCCAAGACCACTCACTGTGTCCTTCTGCATTGAAATCATGATGGCATGGATGGAACCTCCCACTTCTATGGGGTAAGAGTAAGCTTGTGCAGAAGCAAAATTGTTCTTTGCTATAGAGTCTTAATACCAGGGACCCATCACATGTGGTAGAAGAATGTTTTTTCCTGTCCACTGCTCTGAAACAGGGACCTTGAAGCCACAAGGGAACACTTTGCATTTTGGAGGAGATAGATATTTTGTCATTTTCATCACTAGCAATCCAAAAGCAGGTTAATTATAAATGTTCACCTGAACTGATTTTGTCACTAAATCAGATGTCAAAGAATCAGGTTGATAATTTAGAAATCATGGAAACTACAATAAATCTAAAGTTGCTCTGCTCAGGAAAGAGAGTTATAATTTCTTCCTTGAAATGTTAAAATCATGACTAACTTTGGTACTAATGCTTTTATTGGGAGCTTCCTGAATTGGTGTTTCTACTTAGAAAGTAGAATCCTGGATCAGACCAGTTCAGATCTCCCTCTTGGGCACTATTCAGCCTAGGCTTAGCCTATCTTCAAGACCCAATCCAGGGCTCTGAAAGCCACCAGATTCACTCTACACTGGCTTGTTTAGAGATTCAGGAAAATCAAGACTCCTTGTTCTTCTAGGAGGAGTCAGACTCTTGGAGTTTCATTCTTCTGTTCTTCAGATAAAAAAGTAGTTGATCATAACATGTTTTATCCTTTTTCTTTTGGGCAGCCAATTGTCTGCAATTTTTCCAGAGGCATTCTCTACAAATAGGCTCAGCCCTAATAAATTGCCTTCATAATACATCAGTATTCATGGTGGAGTCTAATCAAGGCATAATAAAATGGAATCGTTACTTCCAATAAGTTGGAACTTTTATGTCATTTGCCTTTTTTTGCAGTCATATACTTTGCTGGTCACACTCAGATTCCCTGTTAGATAGACCTTATATATGTTACAATAAAACAGGGACAGAGACATTTTCTGACCACTTCTACAGGTAAAATCACACACACACACACCACCATGTCTTTCAAGCTGGATGGCAATCCTTTCATGCTCAAAAAATTAAAAAAAACTTAACATAAAGTTATGTATTAATTGTATGTCTTTGACAATCCGTTCTGCTGGGCATTTGGTTGGTATTTTGGATTGTGAATGAGGAAGATAACTGAACATTCTGAGATTTGAACTTCACAGATATTTTGGTTGAGAAATGCAGCTCCCAATTTTCTTATTAAATGTTTCTGCCTTGCATTCTTTCAAAAACATACAAAAATAAATTTTGCCCCATGCCTTTTGGGATTGTCCTCTTATTCTGGAGTATGAATATATAGATAGACATTCAACTATAAATATTCAGTCAGTAAAGTGGAATATATATAATAAGTAACTCTACAATTACTAATTTTCTTCATTCTAGGATTGGAATGTGAATTTTTTTCCACAGAGAAAATCTTCAGATTTCCCCTAATGTTTATACTATTTCTTTTGAACAGTGAAATGTCAGGGTGAGGACTTAAATTCTTGCCACATGACTGAAATGTAATCGTATCTTCTAAGAGGCTGCAAATTTGTTACTCTGCTTCATTCTGAAGATGTAGGTCATCTACCAGCTGTGATGCTGCGGAGGTTTATGCTCCTGAAGCATTTGGTGGAATGTTCCGAGGTGGGAAATTTATTTGAACCAGATGTGGAAAGTCATCTGTCTCTTATGTAAATGGAGAATTAATTTTCACCATGGGAATAATGTTGACCTTCTCAACTGTCCAGGAATCAAACAGCACTCCCTTCTACCCACCATTAAAAACCAAACCCCACCCAATGGCATTGTTTAGTTCTAAAGCTGGCAAGGCAGCCTAACAATAAGAAAAAATATAGGAATTGTTATTTAATTGACAAAGAAGACCAAGACATGTGACTGTATAATAGCTTCTAAACCATACTCAATTTGGAGCACAGATAATAGAATGGGCTACATGGTTCAAGCAGTAACCATATTGCAATATAGCAATACCTATTACTTCTGACATCCAGTAGGCCTATCAACCTTTACTTGGTTTATTTTCTGTTACAGGCATTGACAATAGAGCGGGAGAAATGCTTCTTTGTGTGGCCAGCCTAACAGATACACTCCCTGCTTCTTTCTTGGTCTCATTGGCTGAGAAACAAAAACCAGGAACCTGGCCACACATATATTTTCATCTGGCCTGTAATATTAGAAGAAAGATTTATATGAGTTAAAGCTCTACACTTCTATATTCAAATATTGGATGAATAATTTCTGCTCAGTCAGTTCTCTTGAAATGATCTGTCATGAATTTTTGAATAGATAAAAACTTCAGGGGGAGAGGCTGGTCCTTACACATTCCTCAACACAGCCATCTGTGTTGAAGGCATGAGGAAGGGAAGGTAGCTTCCAAGTTGTCTGTATCTGAAACTGACCATTTATAGATTTGCCATAAAAATGTTGACCAAAGATATTCATAACTCACACAACCAAATAATAAATCCTTATTAATTTAAGCATGAGTTTTCATGAATTAGTCTTTTTGAAAGCTTTCATCCAATATATAGCATACATTTTTCAAAAGCATACATGCATGCTAGCAGAAGTGAGATGTTAAAACACTTCAAAGTGTGAAATATGATTTATATAGCTTCTATAGTTATAAATGTTTTAGCAATTAATTGTTGAATAATTTTAATTTTAACTATTTTATTTTGCTATCTGTAATTTCTGGATTCTTTAATCTAGCCATAGTGATTGGCATACTTGAGAAATATTTTTAGCAAGAGACAAAATTATTTCCTATTTATTCCTATTTAACCCTTTAACAAATTAAATTAGTGCTTTGGAAGTTTTTCTGTCTAAATCTCCAGAGTTTCTATGGTCTCTTCTGATACATTTAATTTTTATAAACAGATAAAACTTGTGGAACTTATCAACTAGGTTGCCAAATGTTTTCCTGTTTTATAAGAATTTGGACACATTCTCCTGTGGAAGTACATTTTCGACTACAAAAATCTCACTTGACAAAATACCACAATCTTTCAGCAATTTTGGAAGAGGCCTTGTCCTCCTCTCATCCATCCATCTCAATCTAATGGCTACCTTCTGGTTTTCTCTGTCACTTGCTGAACTGACTCTCATGAGAAGATGCTAAATTTCTCTCCCAAATGTTTATTACTATATTAAGGCAAGAGAAATAACTTTTATCTTTTGGAGACTACCAGGAAAAAACCTCACTACTATTAAGTTTTACTAACATTTTTATACTGTCAATACCTGTTTTCTCCAGCAACTCAAGGCAGTATCTATTGAACTTCCTTCTCCAAATTTTCCCCACAACTGTGAGATGGACTGGACTGAGAAAGAGCAATGGCCCAAAGTCATGCTACAAAGTTCTATGGCTGAGGGAAAGAGATGGAGCCTTTTATTTTTGTTCAAAATCTTTATCACTGCATAACTTGGCTCTTGAGCTGAGAAGAAAAAGGGCCCCAAATCACCAGGGAGCTTCTGTGGCTGAGGGGGAACTAAATTTGGATCTCCTCTCTTATAGTCTAACATTATATTATACAATAATAGTTCTAATATAATGCAGTAATGTTTATGGTTTATGGTGTATATTTATTACTTAAATACATTTCATGTACTTGACAAGTTTTAAAATGTTAGTAGCTGTGAATATTTTTTCAAAACTATTCCAGGAGACAGTTTGATAAGATATGATTGGTTTTTTTTAAGTCTGCTTTCTATACCTGCTTACATTATTCTTTCCAACAAGCTCAGATGATTCCTTTCTATACAAGATGCCTGGCAGACTGATAAAGGGAAAAGATAGATGGTAAAAGATGTGGGTGGGTGAAAGGCAAGCACGGCTATTTGTCCTTTTGGACAATATGCGTGATCCTGCAGTCAAGAAAAGAGAAAATATCATTATGTTGCTCCTTTCACTTGAAGAATAAGAGCTGATATAAAGAAGGAGGGCTGAATTCCATTGACTTTACAAGGAGAAGATAGTTATACATTTTTACCTGTACACACGCATGCACACATCTGCTTGAGGATGGACCATGTCAAACCAGTTTACAAAAGGAAGTATCAGTGAATAAACCAGATATGAAGAAAGATTCAGATAACAGCCTTAGATAGAATAAAGGTCCAGGAGAAAGACTATAAGGTTAAAGCCCCATGATGCTTTCTCATACACATACAGACATCACACAGAGGCTGGGAAAGTGGGCAAGGTCCATAGGGCTCAGAGAACCCAAAGGAGCATCTCCCCATATATATACCTACAAAGCAGAAAAAAATCATTATCAATTCATGTAACCTTAAAATTGTGTTTAAAAGAGTAGTTGCAATCTTACATAATAACAATAAAGCCTCCCATGATGCTTCTGTGTAAGATCTTAGGTTGTGGAGTCATAGCTATTTAGAGTAATGGACATCTATTGACCATGCACTCCTGAATCATTTCTCCTTATTCTCCCTCAGAATCATTTCTCTGTCCCTCGGGACTGGTTCTGTTGCTCCCCATAAGTCGTTCCTTTACTCCAGGATAGAGCATTTTTTTCTGGCCTGGGGTGCTATTGCAAAGTTTTCTTTCCTACCGCCACCATTCCCTCCAATGCCCAAACTCTTGAGTAATCATTAAATCAGTCATATTAAAAGTAATAACATCTTGAAAGCACTAAAAAAATAAAAATATGTTTCTGCGAATTCCCAGTCTTAAACCTCTTTTGGAGGTGAAGACATTAGTAACAACAGCAGTGTTGAATTAAAAATATCCCAAAAGATTTCAGGCAAATATATGATTGCTGTGGCTTATGAGACTGAGGATGATGTTCTTGGAACAGACACCAAAACTTATACTCCTTATACAGTATTTCAGCCCTTGTTTTTGCAGTTGCTTGCATAAGAGGTGAACAGTAGCTAGACTGCATCACTGCAAGATCAGGTAATTCTTTCTTTCCTACGTACTTGAATAATCAAGCAATGCATTATCACTCACCTTCAGCAAAGCCAGTTGAAAGGAACAGAATCCAGGGCCCTGAAACATGCAGAAATGGAGCAGCCTCTTTGGAGGTAATTAATTCTGCATGAGTATTTGATTAATTTATTTTATTGAACAGGGCCTTATTTGATTTGCTTGCATGTTTGTTTGCTTTTGCAAGCTACTGCCCTAATCTCTTCCTCTTATTCTCTCCTGCACTCTTTCCTTACTTCATAACTCAAATAACAAATGAACAAGATTGCCCTTATATGTTCACACTGGTTTCCTTTCCAGTCAGTTACTGTATGATCAGGTTTGTTGGCACAGCCTACATTTCATAGAGCTTTGCTGGCAAACTCTCACTAGGTTTCTCTGTTCTCCTGTCTACAAATAAACAGAAGTCAATCTATGGAGTCTGTTTTCAAGAGCTAATTCTCTCAGGACCAGTTCATTTCAGACGGTGGCCAGGAAAACCAGTCTGAATTTCAAAATTGTTCATGCGGTACTTACAGTGAACTAAACTCTTCTGAAAGAAACAGTCATGACTCTGGAGGACTCCAGGGACAGGTTATTAGAAGATGAGGGAGGGCATCATTATTATGTGAAAATTAGAAGAGCCTGCAAAGGACTCAAGATTTTATTAGAGAAGGGTGAAACAGAAGGGAAAACAAGAAGCACATAATTAGAATAATATAAATACAATAAATGTTGTAGAAGAACTGCTAGAGACAATTCCAAAACTGTTAAAAGAGATAGAAGAGTTTGGAGAGGTAGCAGGACTGAAAATAAATAGAAAAAAGATTATAGTTAAAAATGTAACACAAAAGCAAAAACAAAATCTGGCAGAAAAAGTGGGATTTCAAATAGTTAAGATAGTTAAATATTTGGGAATATATTTAACCTCCAGACCCACTACTACATAGCTAAAATGCAAACTACTCAACGCAAGAAGCCTCACAAACAAAATGCATGAATTCTTCATCTTACTAAGCACAGCCATATTCAATATTATATTTGTCTGTGAGACATGGTTGAATGCATCTTTTCCAGACTCCATGACCACAGTCAGAGAATATCACATTTATCAGTCAGATCGCAAAATCCGTAGAGGAGGTGGAGTTACTATCTTCTATAAAAAAAATCCCTAAATCTAAGAAAGATTCAAATTACACAGGAGCTTGCTCTTCCAGAGACTATCATCTGTGAACTGTCCTTAAATACCACTATCTGCTTCTTACTATGCTACAGAGCCCCTGATTATGACATAGTTCATGCAAACAAACTAACTTTCCACTGCTGATTTGGGTTGCCTTCTTGTCCATACCCTCTTATTTTCCTTGGTGACCTCAAATCTCTCGTATGATGGACGCCTAAACGACCACTGATGTACATCTGAAACCATACATGCAACCCTGGTACAACTGCCGTTAACTATACTGGGACTGGGTTCATATATGTAAGCTAAAACCCTAGACTCACACAAACTGCCTCGACCTATCTTCGGCAACTACTCAAAGTCAAAATATGGACCTACAAAGTACAAAAGAACCCTTTTCAACAGTGACCATAGTATGATTTATTTTTGTCTTAATTTACACCCTCACAAAAGAAGATCATAATGAGGATGCTCCAAAATACAATTTCAAAAAAGCAACTTGATCTCAAAGATGCCAACCTATTCACTCTTGATATGGACATTCTGTTGTCTTAACTGTAATTATCTACAGAGACCATTATAATGCATTTCTTACTTGAACTTAGAAAAGTCATTAAACTAGTCTTTGTAAACAGGCAATTGGCTCATGCCCCACATTTCCTGAATCGTAGCGCACAACTAGCTGCAATGATTCTACTATCATTATTGGACGTATACCAAAGATAATGTAGAAAAAGGCACTAAGAAACTTAAAAACCATCCTATCTATTAGCCCCAATGGGTTATGATCATACTTCTTTAAAAGCTCCCTCTGCCATCAGCAGACTGGCTTAACATAGTTTCTATATATCATTCAGAACACAGCATCGCATTATCTAATTCTATATGACTCGCCTTAGTACGGTCATCCTATCTTCAAAAAAAGGTGACCCCAGCCTGCGTTGAAAACCTACAGACGCAAATCTCACTGTTACTTGAATCACATGCAATCGAGTCATGTTCCACAGATTCACTATCAACCAGGTTCTCCTCACTCAACCGCTCGTCGTTAGAGGTCAAACAACCTACCTCTCCAAAAAAAATCAATTTGGTTTGCAGGAAAATAAAATGTCCTGCCACCTACAACTTCTACACTGAAAAACATAGTCTCTACTCAACTAAGATAAAGCAATAGATGCAATTTATATAGACTTCCGCCAAGAGCCTTTGATTCATAGGTACATGGACAAACTTACTGTTAAAACTTCCTCTTACAGGCATTTCCGGTCCCTCATAAATGGAATTACTGCATTCTGTCAAACAGGCAACGAATAGTAATCATTAGAATGAGGCGCTATATTTAAACCCTGCTCCAGTTAGCCACGCGTGTCCCCCAAGTACAGCATTCTTAGAACCTAACACTCTTTATACTCTATAATAAATGATCTTTAACACTCACACCTTAAAGCAAACTGCGCTTGTTCGCAGATGATGTATAAACTATTCAATCACCAGCCGACAATGACCTACTGTTCCTCTCAAAGTGACCTTGATTAATGAATGGTCAAACAATTGGCAACTCCAAAATTTTCAGGCCTACGACAAATTGCTCTGCCCTACACGATTGGGTGAAAAAACTCACTACACCAAATACAAGCTAGGCGGATATGACCTTGTTGATTGTCCCTCATATTGCTTGTCAAGGACCTTGGCCGTATCATAGTTAATAATCTAATGCACAGAGATCACATATAACAACATTGCCCAAAAGGCATTAATTGAGTTGAAAATGCAAATCTTGGTGAAGCTTCTCCTCTGGAAAAATTGAATTGGCTACAACGGTAGGGCAACAAAACTTTTGCTGATTGTATGCCAGAACAGTATCGTCGAAGAATTCAGATCTTTTCTGTCTGTGAATCACACACTGTATATACTATCCTGGAAATCTGATGTGGAACTCACACCACTGAGAGCAATTCCATGAAGTCATTTTTCACAAGGAACCGATGATACGCAATCGCTTTCTCATGGCTCGCTTAACATAGCAACTATATCTAGCAGGGCTTGAAATGGTCTTAGTGAGACTTGGGACGAATCTTCGAGCAACATATGTCACTCTATGTGTTGGTTTCAAGCGTGTACATGCAAAATTATTTGCTTGTACATAGATTTCTATCAGGCGCAGTCAATAATCATCTTATTCAACACTGCAAACTGCATATACAAGGAGCACACAACAGATACATAATCAATCCTTACTCTCTACAGAACATGATTTGATTTTGAATGTATGAGAATGCTCTAGCAACAGAGTGCCTCAAGTGCCTGCAGATGCACTAAATTACTATGTTTATAATCCTCCCAACGCCCCCACTCCTTTAACCTCAAGCTATTCCACTATTGACCTCACCCCATTCTGAGAGGTCTGTAGAGGAGGCGTGCATAAGTGCACCATCATCTGTCCTATTGTCCCCATTTATTCATACCTATTTCCTGTATTCTTACTCATGTTTATACTTATAGCCATTATCTTGTAAATGATTGACAATTCAAATAAATAAATAAATATGTGTCAGATCCCTATCGTGATACTGCCATTCATGATTGGTCACTGAATTGACCTCTGGTTGGGTTGGAGGGAGTTTTGGTCATTCTTTTCTGGACCCTAGTATCGTGCTGGAGTCTTCCCTTGCTGTATTGTTATGGGATGAAGATAACTATACTTTCACATTATGAAGACGACTGTCAACTCTGAGATTCAGCTGCCAAAAATATTATAAGGAATGAAAGGGGTGGGGTGGAGGTGTTGGAAAGTTCAAGGTTATTTTGTATGTTGCATTAAAAAATTCCAGCTGCAGTTAATTGGTTCTCATAATTAATGAAGTATAAGACATGGGAGGAGAGAAGGTGGATTTTGTGAAACGCACTGAAAATGACTTCAGTTTGGGAAATGCCATAGAAGCACCAGAGCTGTCTTGGAGTGACTGATTATCATGGACAATTTCTGGATGCCTAACAATGACAGTGCAAAGATTGGACATTAGATGAATCTCAGCATAACTGTGAATTATACCTTGAGGATGCCTGATATAATCCAATAAAGAAAATTTGTATGGAAGCCTTTGTAGTGTTTAGCTACCTGTCTCTATATTCAGTCAGAATATTAGAGACATGATAATTAATATCCATGGTTTTTAAAAATAGTTATTCAATATTATATTTCATTTTAATGCCAATGATGTTATAAGCATACAAGATAATAATACTATCTTTCAACCTCTAATCTTTTCCATCAAATTATTACTTATATGCTATATAAATAAAGAGTATATCTGCTAATATTCCTCCTACTTCCTATTTCTAGCTCTATTCTAACTTCTAGTCAGGTCACTCTTGCTAATCCTAATATTAATACACATATTTATATAAGGCATAGCTCTTCATTATTTGATTGTTCAAAGTCACAATATGCCATTCAAGTACCAGTCTTCCTATTATTTAAACATGTCAGAGTATATTCATGAACTGGAATAGAGCATAGTAACAAGGTCAACCAATGAATAGGCATAGTAACTAAATCAGCCAATGAAAACTGTTTTGGAAACTGAAACTAGAATCAGCCTAGGCTGGAAACTGAAACTAAAAGTAGCCTAGGAGTGGCTCTATGTTAAGCTCTGTAACTCCGCAGCTTTATTGAGCTCTGAGTCTGTTTATTGAAGATGAAACTAACTTGCTTACTGAAGAACTTTGCTGCTCTGAACTTGCAACATGTTTCTGTTTGAGTTTACTCCATGATGAAGAAATCTACAACTGGTTTGTAAAATCTTTATAAAGATGTTAAATGAAGCATCAGCCATCTGTGTTTATTTTTCTGGCACTGAATTTTCACTGCAAAAGTCTCAATAGGTTATGGGTCCAGAAGACCAGAAAAAGCCTGAATTGTAATTAAAGCTGAGAGACTGCTTGTGTTAAAAGTAAGAAACAAGGCAAGAGGCTTTGCAGGATGGCTGAAAAAATTAAAGAGAGTTCTACCCAGTTTGGGTCAGAAGAACTATATTATTTGGGCTGCAAAGATGGAATGTTTCCTGAAGGCAAAAGAGCTTTGTAATATTGCTGAAAATCCACCCCAGGCACCATTGAATGCTGCAGATCAGAAGCTGCATGATAGAGCATTTACTTATATCATCTTAAGTTAGAAGATGATCAGTTTATCAATGTAGCTGATTTAAAGATTGCAAAGGAAGTCTGGGATAAATTGAGGACTGTTCATGTGAGTGTATCTGCATACAATTATCAAGAAAGTTATATAGAACTTGTTTACAGCCAGGAGAACAATATTTTGTTAATATGCAAACTTTGTTTGTGGAATTAGAACAACGTGGGATGAGGATTCCTGAATCTCAGAAAGTGCTCTTAATTTTGAACAGCCTAGATGAAATTTGTGACATTGTGTTTGAATGCAAGCCAGAGCAGGACTTGACTCTAGAAGCTCTGAAAGGAAGCCTGAGAGCTGAAGAGCAAAAACGCCTTTATAGAAAAAGCCTCAAGGAGGATAAATCCCTGAGGAGCAGAATGGGAAGTTCCACAGACTGGCTGTTTCTAGAGAAAAGAAGAGCAGTAGGGGATATCAGATTATAACCCAGCAACAGAGTATTTCACTTAAAGACAGACTGTTTATTGCAGGACAGAAGAAGTTTGCTGCAAAAAAGACAAGCTGCTGTTACAAAAGTCAGCCATTGCAGGAGAGATCAATGGCTTATTGACAGTGGGGCTAGCCAAAAGATTATTAATAATGCTAAATTGTTTTACAGGATGGATGCAGCTGCAGGAGACACAGTAGCCTTAGCAAATGGCAAGAAGGCTTTGGAAGAGGCAGAGTGCAAATTCCATATTTGGAAACAAGGTTTAAATAATGAGGAGGCAGAATTTATTGCCTTGTCTGAACTCTGTTCAGAGATCACTTGGTATATACAACTCTTACAGGATTTAAATATAAAGGTAACTGAGCCTGTCTTAGTCTATGAAGACAATGCTGCTTGCATTAAAATTGATGCAGGTGACAGAATAAAAAGTAGAAGCAAGTATGTGGACATTAAATATTGCAATGTAAGAGAAATCATCAAATATAAATTGATTAGCTTGCTTCACTGTGCATCAGAAGACAATTTGGCCAACATAATGACCAAGCCATTGACTGGAGTATACCATGGGAAAATATAACGTTACTTGGATTTATCTCTGTTCCAGTTATAAAAGGAGGAGTGTCAGAGTATATTCATGAACTGGAATAGAGCATGGTAACAAGGTCAGCCAATGAATAGGCATAGCAACTAAGTCAGCCAATGAGAATTGTTTGGAAACTGAAACTAGAAGTAGCCGTAGGCTGGAAACTGAAACTAAAAGTAGCCTAAGAGTGGCTCTATGTTAAGCTCTGCAACTCTGCAGCTATGTTGAGCTCTGAGTTTGTCTATTGAAGATGAAACTAACTTGCTTGCTGAAGACTGGAGCTCTGCTCTGAACTTGCAACATGTTTCTGTTTGAGTTTGCTCCATGTTGAAACAATCTACAACTGGTATGTAAAATCTACTTATGTTTATAAAGATGTTAAATGAAGCATCAGCCATCTGTGTTTATTTTTCTGGTGCTGAATTATTGCTGTGAAACTCTCAATAAAACATACTTTATAATACCCTCTTTCAACCTCCAATCTTTCCATCTAACTATTGCTTCATATGAAAGTGTGTATTCTTATTTCTACCTCTATTCAAATTTCTAATAATAATAATAATCTAATTAGACCATCATTATATTAGAAAGGATATATATAGGGATCTCTGGGCATGTGGATTCATCCTATGAAGGCACAGCCAGGCCTATCCAAATACAGAGGAGTCTGGTAGAGCTGCCCCAGGTTAAAACAGACAGGAATAATGAAGAATGAGCCGGGCTGACCACAAGGTCATGAGCAAAGCAACAAATTGCAATAGCTGGCAGTTATCTCCTAGAGATAAATATTCCAGACTGGATCGGACAAGGGAGAAAAAACAACAACATGACAAAGCAAAAACAATAGAGTTTATTACAGATGGGATCACACTTGCAAATTGATTAATGATATATAAAGGCAGAGATCTCTGTAATGGTACTTAATACTCTGACCGATGTCAACAGAGGCTGATGATTTCATACTTCAATTCTTATTCATTTTTTGACTTGCCTCCCACATTCCTCTCTTGGATCTTTATCTCTATCAACATCTGTTTCTTCACCATTCAGACTGACTATTTCTCCCATCTCTATCCTCCTGGCAGGTCTCCAGAGTATCCACCCAAACCCCTATCTGCCTTTCAAAAATATATTTTAGGTTATCCGATTCTCTTTTAAAATCTCTTAAAGTGCTTTTCCCTTGGTTTAGTTCATCAGCCATTATAGTCTTTATCGTCTTCTCTTTCTCATCTTTCTGCTTTATTTGCTGGTTTATCAATCTTTTCTTCCATTCTTTCTGCTATCTCCTCTCTTTTCTGTACTCTTTGGTCTTCATCATCAGTTGTAACATGTTATCCATTTTCCCATATATGCCTTGCATTAGGTACTTTCTGTTTCTGTGATTCTTTTCCATAGTACCCCGAATGCTTTGGAACATCAACACCATTTATCTTGAAATCTCACTCCTATCCCTCTGGTGGAGCATCTTGTCTTAATTTAATAAGTCCTGCTCTTACTCAAGTCCAAAAACAATATATTCCACTCCAATGTTAGTCCTCAGAAAGTTCAGTAATTATCGTTCTTTACATCTCAGGATTATTAATAAATTCCATTTAAATAATCCAGGAAGCTTCTGCAAATCAAAATCACTTTGCTTTACTTAAAATCTTCCATAATAGAGTCTTCAGTGAAAATAAAGTAACTAGTTATAGAACAGTCAATGTCACCACAGTCCTCCAGATCAGAGGTCACCAACCTTTTGGACCTCAGGGACCATCAAACTCATAATTTTAGAACCCAGGGACCACTAACTGGTTCTGTGGGCATGGCCTATGTTGTGGGTGTGGCTTGGTGGTCATGTGACTGGCTGGGCATGGTTTGTATGGAAACATTACAAATATTTATATAAATATTGATTTTTTTTTATAAAAAGGAGCAACTTTTACCCAAAATCAGGAAAAGCAGGCAGATTGAGTTGCTCACAGAATCACAGATTCATTCAGAGATCTATCTATCTGCCATTGGCTAGCTCAGTCTGTCACATAAAATTTGCTTGCAAGCAAACTCATAAAAATAACTCACAACACACCATGTATGTAAATATTGATTTTTTATAAAAAAAAAAAAAGAGCAACTTTTACCCAAAATCAGACAAAGCAGGCAGATTGAGCAGGCTCACAGAATCATTCAGTGATCTATCTATCTGCCATCGGCTAGCTCAGTCTCTCAAATTTGCTTGCCGTGAATCTGCACTGAATTTGCTTGCAAGCAAACCTAAGGGAGGTTCGGCTGTGCTTAAAAGCAGAGTCGAAGATCTAAAGACTAGCTAGAAAGCAAGAAATCCAACCATTTTCTGCTTCCTAGCTAATCTAAATCTCCCAGCACAGCAGAACAGATGATGGTTGGAAAAAGAAAAAATAGCAATTTAGCAGGCAAGTTTGTTGGGTAAGGAGTGGGTGGGTGGGGAGGGTTCCCATGGGCCATATGGGCAGCACAGCCTTGTGTTTTTGCACAGCCTCGATTAATTGCTTTGGGAGTGCTCTGGGGGTGAGATTTCTCTGCGGCCCACCAAAATTTTCTCATGGCCCACCAGTGGGCCGCGGCACACCGGTTGGCGACCGCTGCTCCAGATGAATGTTGTTTATTTTTCTCATCAATATTTTTTATAAACTTGAAGGGATCTGGTATATTCCATTCACCAGTAGATGGCACCCTCAGCATAGGTTTCAGCATTGTTTCAAATTTTAATGATTTAATTAGTCCAAATTTAGTTTTATTTATGGAAGCAAAGTCAGCTATTCAAATAAATTCAAGTGGTTCAGCATTTTATAATGCTTTTCCAAAACAATGCCTACCCAATTTAAGACTCCAATTTTCTATGTTTTAAAAGGTCTTTAGTTTCTCTCCCCTTAGTTCCTCTTTCAGGTCTAGGATTTTTTTCTTTATAGTTGTTAACCGCTTTTTGAAAAATGGTTCTAAGCGTCTCTTTTTCTGGATTTTTCTCTTTTTTTCTCTTGAAGTTAGCATCTAAATAAAAAGGAATCTTCTCACCTAGCTCCAATCACTGTTCATCTGCACCACTCCTGCACATTTCTATCTTATAATGCCTTGGTAAGATCACACTGGGGAATGCTGCATCCAGGTTTGATCACCCCAATATAAAAAAGATGTTAAGACTCTGAAAATTGTGTAGAGTAGAACAATAAAGATGATTAGGGGGCTGGAGGCTAAAACATAGGAAAAAACGGTTGCAGGAATTGGATATGTCTAGTCTAGTGTCACCCCAGTTCTTCTTTTCACTACACTAGACATTTAACAGATTTATTAAATCTGTTAAATGTCTAGTCTAGTGAAAAGAAAGACTGGGATGATATGATAGCAGTGTTTCAATATTTAAAGGGCTGTCACAAAAAGATGGGATCAACCTATTTCTCCACAGCACCAGAGAGCAAGATAAGAAACAATGGATGGAAATTAATAAGGAGGAAAGCAACCTAGAATTAAGGAGAGATTTCCTAACAGTGAGAACTATTAACCAGTGGCACAGCTAGCCTACAGAAATTGTGGGTGCTCCATCAATGGAGGATTTCAGCCATTTGTCCAGAATAATATAGGGTCTCCTGCTTGTGTGTGGGGTTGGACTAAAAGACCTCCAAGGTCCCTTTCAACTTTGCTATTGTTATTCTATTTTAAAAGGTGGCAGTTACAACACTGTAATCAAAATACTGCTTCAAAGACACCACGATAGCAGTCAACTTGTTTTTTTAGTCACAGCCATCCAAAATGATTAGTTTCAAGGAGCATCAGACAGTTCCTGTACACCTTAAGCAAAAATGCTTGCCAATGAAATCAAATAATAAATTTTACTTGGTAGATTGGCACAGTGTGCCAGAAATTTTTAAAATTGGTTTCCATATGGTAGTCTACACTGAGTTTCCTAAAACTTTTACTGAATTTGAAATGATAGCAGTGAAAGAAAAGCAAGATCTGAGCCAAAAGGTGCAAAAGTTACATGTTAAAAGTTTCCCTAAAACCTTCCCCCTAAGGACCCATGTCCAATCCACGTCCCACCTAATGTGATGTGTGATGTGGGGCACATCTTCAGGTGTTTTTGTCCATCTTGATTTCTGGGATGGCCTTGACTGGGTGTAAACAACTCCACTCAGCAGCGCAGTTATTCTTGAGAGCGAACCTCCCTTTTAGTTCACATAGGTATTCCTCACACCAGCACACTTCACAAACCCCAATGCCATGCTTTCTTCCTTCCCATTACTATGGCAGCTAATAGCAAGCAAGCATCAAAGGAAAACCCATGCTGGAGATCCGGCTGACATTCGGCCCTCCTGCCGTAAAGGCATTAGCCCTAAGGAAAAAAAACATAAGACAAAATAGACAGGATAGAAGCAATCTACCATACAGGGGAGCAAAATAACATAATGCCTTGTCAGGGTATTTAGTGTGAAACAGTTGTAGGAGTTTAGAGGCCTGGACATCCTTAGTTATTCATCTTTGATGAAGAAAGGAATTGGAGGGGCAGGTTGGCCTGGTTGAAGAGGAGATGCATGCTCACATGAAACACAGGGTGGATCTGCCTAAGGGTTTTGGGCAGTACCATGACTGGATGTATGATCCTAACTATGTGGGCCCCAGTTTCTTTGATTTCTGGGTGGTCTGTAAGTACTTTATAGATAGTAAGACCCTGTCCCCTACTTGGAATTGTTTCAGTTTTGCTCTTTTCTTGTCAACCTGGGCTTGATGTGCCTGATCTAGTGCCTTATGGGTGATGGACCAAAAACATTGAAGCTGTATTGGAATCAATCCATTCCACTAAGGAAGAGATCTGGGGCTTCCACTGGGGCACTTCTGGAATGGGTATGAAAATGATTGTGTTCCCCCTACTCTCAGGTAGTTCAACAATGAAGTCCATGGATACTTCCTTCCATGGGACACTAGGAATGGCAACGCTCTGGAGGAGTCCAGCAGGCTTCCTGGGGAGTCTCTTAGCTTCTATGTCCTTTTTCAATGAGGGCCACCAGAACTGCCATTTGACTAGGCATAAAGTTCTCATGAAACCAAAGTGTCCAGCAGCTTTCAAATCATGGGCTCATTGCATCAGTTCCCCTAAGATTGGCAGGGATATATAGTTTAACACCAATCCATGCTAGGCCATCTCTCATGGTGCACTTATTTTTTTTTATTTGGTTTGTCAATTGCTTACAAGATAATAGGTATAAGTAAAAACATAGTTATGAATACATGGATACGTACTGGTACATATAAGAAAATAAGAAGGAACAATAGGAGAGGCATGGTAGGACACGTTGGTGTGGCTTATGCACACCCCTATAGACCTCATTAGGAAAGGGGTAGTAGAATAGTAGAAAGATCCAAGGTTAGAAGTTTTCAGGGTTTGAGGAAAAACCACAGAGTCAAGTAGAATATTCTAGACATTGACCACTGCTGTTGCTGAGTCGTATTTCGCAATCAAGTGTGGTACGATTAACCTTGAGTTTGTATGCTATTGTTTGCTCTTGTATTGTTATGGTTGAAGCTGAAGTATTCACTGACAGGGTAGGATATTGCAATGTAATATTTGTAATGCTATACTTAGACTGGACCGAGGGCGGTGTAGTTCTAATTATTCTAGTCTAGAATTGTGACAGTCTGTGGCAACTAAGGTAATTCCTGCAAGAGTAGAAGGAGTGGAGAATTCTTCTTGTGAAATATTTCTGGACTTTTCTCAATTGTGTTAATATCAGAGTACAGTTAATCTGGGTTCCACGACCTGATCCAGCTGATTTCGAGTATTGGTCTAGCAAATGTTTTGTAGCTCTAAGTTTGTAGTGTAATATTACCGAGAGAAAAAGCTACATAGATTAGGTATACAACTCTTAATGCCTTTTTGGTTATGGTAATTACAGTGAGCTTCTAGCACTTCAAATCATTAGAGATAGAGTATCCCAATCCTTAGAAGCTTAATCATCAATCAAGTTCTTGACTATTCAATCTTGTAATTGTATTTCTGATTTTTTTTTTGCCAATATATAAGACAGAGCATTTATTTGTTGAGATTTGAAGTTGCCATTTGTTTGACCATTCTGATACATAGTTGTCTTTTTGAAGAGTAGCAGTATTGTCTGTGGTGTTGAATAGCTTTACATTGTCAGTGAAGAGAACACAATTGCTCTTAATATGATCACATTTATGTTGACTTGTTTGAGTGGAACAGAAACTAGTCATCACTCTTCAATGCTCCTTTCAGCTCCTCGCTTAAGTCACTGGGAAGGTTGAGGTCTGCTTTCTCCTGGACTCTGGTGACCACCGGGACAGCCAGTTGCTTGGAGGGGATAACTGGGTGGATTACTTCTGGCCAAGCACTATTGTACTGTGGGGCAATCTAGATAATCCACCATAAAGTTCTTCCCCCCAGAAAGGTCGTGCAAGGAAAAATTAAAATGGTTAAAGTGTTGCACCCAACAAATTTGCTTGAGTGACAGTTTTCACAGCATTTTTAAGGCTTCCAGGTTTTTATGGTCAGTCCACACTTCAAAAGGGTGTTTTGCCCCTTTGAAGAAATGCCTCCAAGTTAATAGAACCTATCAGACAGCAAATGCTTCCTTCTCCCATATTGCCCATCTCCTTTCAGTTTCAGTTAATTTCCTGGAGGTGTAAGCACAGGATTGTAAGGCCCCAGTGGTGTTTGCCTGCATTAGCTACATCACTGGCGTCAGCCTGGACTACAAAAAGGGACATCCATGTCAGGATGTTTAAGAATGGGTTCAGCTGTAAACAGCCACTTAAGTTTCTCAAAGGCTGTTTGGCATTCCATTGTTCACTCAAGGGGATGGGTAGGCTTTGGCTTAACCTCTGCCTTTATCTTTAGGTGGTTGGTAATGTGTAACACAATTTTAGCAAAGGCAGGGATGAATTGTCTACAAAAGTTTGCAAAACCCAGAAAGTTTTGCAACTGCTTTCTGGCTTGGGGGAGGGGGCATTCACTCCATTTGCTCCTTCTATTCCCTCATGTGATATGCAGTAACCCAAATAGTCAATTTTATCCTGGTGTAATACACACTTTGACAGTTTGGTGTACAGTTCAGCGGCCCTGAGTTTTTTCAGGACTGAGTACACTAACTTCACATGCTCCTCCCTAGTTTTGGTGTAAATAAGAATGTCATCTAGGTAAATCAGGACCCCTTTGTACAAATGCTCATGCAGCACCTCATTAATCAATAGCATGCACACAGCAGGTGCTCCTTGTAGTCCAAATGGGAGTATCCTGAACTGGAAACAATCCAAAGGGCAACTGAAAGCAGTTTTCCACTCATCTCCCTCCTTAATGCAGACTCTGTAATAAGCTTCTCTCAAGTCCAGCTTAGTGAAGATTCTTCCTTTGGTCTGATGAGCCAACATGTCCTTCATTAGGAGTAGCAGATAAACATCCTCCACACACACCATGTTGAGATCTTTATAGTCCATGCATAAGCAAAGAGAGCCATCCTTTTTCTCATGAAACAACACTGGGGCAACCACCCATGGCCAAGCTGGTTGGATGAAGCCCCCCTTTAGATTTTTGTCAAGAAAGGCCTGCAGCTCCTCCAGCTCTTGCAGGGTCATTGAGTAGATTTTTTGGTTTAAGGTGTTTCATCCACCCCATTCAGTGCTGTTTCTCTTTGCTGCCTGCTTCTCAGGCTTCCTGCCTCCAGCAGTTGTTGGCTTGGAGCCTGGTTTGGTGAGGCAATCAGCTGCTCAATGTCCCTCATGTATGTCACATACATGTCAAATGTCCCCATGTATGTCACATGTATGTCCCCACTCAGTGTCCCCATGTATGTCACATACATATCAAAGTATGTCATGGATCTAAGTTTGGCTGCTTGTCTGCCTTTGGCAGTTCTCAGGGCTTCTTTTGGGGCATAGGAGGAAGGCTTGCACGAGATTCCATGGTGCCGGTCTCTGGCTAAATCAATTTCCACCTCATCTGCCAACACATACCAGCATTGAGGGTCTCGGGGGCAACCCGGGAGACACATCTCTGATAGACATCATCATTAAGCCCATCTTTATAGCACTCCATCAGGGCCTCTGGGGACCAGCCATGCATGTGGCAGGCCATCTCACAACTACCATTCTATAAAGCCTTAGTAAGACCAACTGCATCCACTTTTGGTCACCTCACTATAAAAAAGATGTTGACACTTTAGAAAAACACAGAGAAGAGCAACCAGGATGATTAGGGGACTGAAGACTAAAACATATGAAGAATGGTTGCAGGAACTGGGCATGGCTCATCTAGTGAAGAGAAGGACCAGGGGAAACACAATAATAATGTTCTAATATTTGAGGGGCTACCACAGAAAGGAAAGGGTCAAGCTGTATCCAAGGCAGCTGAAGGCCAGAGAAGGAATAATGGATGATCAAGGAGAGATTCAACCTAGAAATAAGGAATTTTTTTCTGACAATGAGAATAATCTACCTATTGAACAACTTACCTTCGGAAGTTTTGGGAGTTTCATCATTGGAGGCTTTCAAGAAGAGATTGGACTGCCATTTGTCAGAAATGGTATAGGGTCTCCTTCTTGGGCAGGGATTGGACTAGATGATCTACAAGGTCCCTTCCAACTCTGTTAATTTAATCTAAAATATCATCCTATAGTACCCAGGAATCAATTCAAGAGAGCTATAGGGCTCCTACATTGCCTGTGCTTTAAAACATTGTTAAAAACATGGCTTTCCTTCATCCTTGGCTTAGGATTAGTGGCAAGTTTTTTCTTGTGTCAGATACATTGATCTGGATTGTTTTTCCTTTGTGAAACACACATAACCTTTTCCTCTTTTTATGTGCTTTTTCTACTGATTTTATTTCTATAATCCACCGGAGCCACCATGGAGACAGATGGCCTAAAATCTTATAGAAAATATATAAATGAATAAGTCATAAAATTGTAATGGAGAATCATCTGATGGTTTTTACTGCTTATGACCATGGATGACTTTTTCAGGCACTTGAGTGGGTGGACAGAAGTATTAGGCTTGTCTGTGTGACTGCATCTCCCTTTATTTTTAAGTTTTATGCAGAAGCAGATTACAAAATATCTGCAAATTGCAAGACTTCAATTCTTGTACACCATGGCAACATGAAAAAATTGGGCCAAAGCTCACTTTAGTCGAAGGTGGTTTCTTGGGAGGGGGGAGGGCACGGTAAACCAGATGCCTTTGAGATTTCAACAAGTAAAGGCCCTGTCACACTGCCCAACGGATGCAAAACGTTTGTAAAAAGGACACAGTGGACGAGAAAAATGTTCCCATCCGTTGTTATCCGCTCTCAAAGGGGCGAAAATTTGCCTAAATCAGATGCGGATAAACCGGAAAGAACGGATGGGGGAGGACGCAGAGCGGAGGAAAGCGTGATGCAGAACGGAAGCCCAGGTGATGGAAGCGGATGAGAAGCGGATGCTACATCCACAAGGCTTCTGGGGGACCGCAGCAAAAGCGACGCGAAACGGATGAAGCGATGCACAGCGATGCACAGCGGAAGCTAGTGGATGCACAGCCGGAAGCCTCAACAGTATGACTCGAGCGTTAATTGCGCATGGGAGGATGCCTTGTTGTAACCCCGCGATATCAAAGTTGAAACAGCTCGGTAAGCAGGTCACCATTCAAGGGAAGAGACCTGCTGCTGACAATTGACTGCCTTGCTGCCCTGCCTTGCAAACCTTGCTGCAGCCTCCAACTGCAGCCTTGACTGTCTGCCTGCCTCCAGCCCGCTGCCACCTCCCCTGCAGCCTTGGTGCATCCCTGCTGCCCAGGACACATTGAACTGCTTGCTGCCTGCCGGCACTTGCTTGCAAGCTTGCTGCAACTTCCGCTGTCCTCAAGCCTTGCTGTCTGCCTGCCTGCCAGCCTTGCTGCCAGCCGCTCCCTGCCAGCCTTGTGCCTACCTTCCTGCCAAGCCCTTGGTGCTTACACTTCCTGCAAGCCTTCCTGCCAGCCTTGGTGCATGCCTGCCTGCCAGCTTGGTGCTACTTTCCTGCCAGCCTTCTGCCAGCCTTGGTGCATACCTCCTGCCAGCCTTCCTGCCAGCTTGGTGCCTGCCTGCCTGCAGCCTTCCTGCAGCCTTCCTGCCAGCCTTCCTGCCAGCCTTCCCTGCCAGCCTTGGTTCTGCCAGCCTCCCTGACAGCCAGCAACCCACAACCATGGGGAAGAACAGAAAGCCAGCCATCTGCTGCGGCCCTGGCAAGAGGAAGGGCCACATCCCATCCCCTGGCCCTCACTCTGCTTCTGCTGGGGCTTCTGTAGCACGGGCTCGCTCTTCTGGGCTGAAGCTTCTGCTGCTTCTACTTCTGGAGGAGTGATGATGATGCTTCTGGCAGTGGTGCTTCTGCGGGTGCTTACTCTGCTGATGTGCTCGCCCAATGATGCTTCAGAACAAGCACTCCAGCACCAGCCCTCCACAGCACCTGGACCTTCACCCCTGAGACTGAGCACACCTCGAGTGACAAGAGGAGTGCCAGAGACTGGCTGGCTTGCTACCTGTGGACTTTATTTGGACACATGACTTGGGTCATTTTTGTTTTATAGCTTGTTGTTAATAAAGTCTATCTTTGATTCACACACTTGCTTATTTCTTTTTTTAATAAAGTCTTGGGGAAACTTTTAGAAATGGTTTAAGCTTTGCATGTTTGTGGGATGGCTTAGAGAGCAGTGGGTGAGCAGGGATACCTGTGGAATGAGCAGGGATACTTTGGATGGGTAATAGCTGTGGGATAGATAAGCCTCCAGTGCAAGCATAGAGGGACTGTATGGTCACCTCCAGGTGCCACACTATGGCCTTTATTCATCAATAACAATTTAATCATTATGAATCACACATTTCAACATAAACAACTCTTTATTAATGCCCTGTTCATTGTAGCCCACCCAACATACATGGCACAATCTCACAAGTTGATGAGATAGGCAGAAGGAGCATCCATTTAACATCTATCATCCTGTCTTGCACTCCACTGCTCCAGCTGGGGAGTTGACCAGTGTTTCAGGAGGTTGCGCTGCTTCTTCCTTCATGTGAGGCTCTGTGGGCCTTGCACATCCTCAGTGTCTGTCAGGTTTTGCCCTTGCCTCCATTCCCCAGGCTCCATGTCCCATTGCTTGTTGAGGTCACGAGCCTGTTCTGCAACACTGGTAGCGGGTGGCGCATGAGATTGTGCAGGATGCAGCAAGCTTCCACGATCCTCCTCACGGTCTCTGGGCATGCTGCATGGTGGTGAGAAGTACCTGGAACCTGTTGGCCAGGATTCCAAAGGTTCTCCACCACCGCCTTGCTCCTGGGACAAGTCCTGGTAGTTGAAGATCCTTCTCGTTCACGGGTGAGGAGTCTGCAGATGTAGGCTTCATGAGGTGGTTCTGAGGAAGAAGGCGTCATCCCCACGATGAAGTAGGGCACATCTTGCTTGTCGTTGGGCCAGTGCGCTCTGGATTGGGAGCCCACGATGAGGTTGTGTTCCAGCCCCTCCTTGAGGTCACTGCATTGTATACTGGGCATCTGTAGCTGAGCCGTTGCCTGAAGCATCGATGTACATGAACTTGTAGTTCAGCATCAACCATGGCGAAGAGGATGATGCTGAAGAAGCCCTTGTTGTTGAAATAAGTGGACCCCAACTTGGCTGGAGCTTTGCAGGCCACGTGCTTGCCATCTGATGGCTCCAACGGTGTGGGGGAAGTTCCTACCTCTGATACACGCTGCTGCAACTTTCTTCCATCCTTCTTCAGTGGTGGGCCACTGGAGGAGCTCTCCATGTATTTCTTCGATGATTGCTGTACCCTTTTCTCTGGCCACAATGCTGATGGTGTTGTGTGGCACCACTCGCGCCATACTGCATGCTCCTGTAGGTGGTCCCTGAGGCCAGGTGGCGCAGAGTGAGTGCCACCTTGAGCCAGGTTCCAGCCTGGGCCGGAAGTTGGTGTTTGCCTTGGTCAACGTGGTGTCAGCCACTGCACAACTTCGTCAAACATGGCTGGAGCAATCCTCATGAAGTTTGGAATGCACGAGTGTCTCCGTTCTGAGCTCCACCATCAGCTTGTTGTACAGTCCGTACTCTGCTCTTCTCCCGATCTATCTTCGGCCCAAAACGACTTCTTGGCCGCCTCTTTTTCTTCCCCGTAGTAGAGTTACAGAGCCTGTAGATGGCTTCGCATGTTGCAGAATGATGGTGGCTGCAAAGGACTTTGTTATGATCCATGGTGGACATGACTGGATGCTGTGGAAGAGGAAGAGGCAGATGAAGGCTGCAGAGGTCTGGCACAGCTGGGCTGCTGGTCTGAAAGTGAGATCCAGATGAGTTGCTCCCCTTTTTATAGGCAGTATAATGTTTTCCACTATGTGTCCTTTGCGATCCTCTAGGCATCCTCAAGACATCCTTAATATCCGAGATAGGTCCCTCTGCGAACGTTTTTTCCGTTTTAAATTGCTTTGCAAGCTGCATCCGATTCATCCTTTCTCCATCCGTTCTGCATCCGTTCTGCATCTGTTCCACGTCCGTTCCGCTTCCTCCTGCATCCGTTTACCGCGGAGCCGGATCGAGTTGTGCGGATGCACAGCGTATGCCTAGCGATATAGCGGATGCGTAACGGATGCAGAACGGATGCTAGCGGATGCTAGTGGATGCAGAACGGATGCATTGGATACATTTTTCGCACAAAAGTTTTGAGCAGCTCAAAACCCTCTGAGCGATGAAACGTCAATATACGGATGCTGGCGGATAGAGAGGAAAGCAAAACGGATGCAGTGAGTACAGAACGGATGCTCGCGTTAGAAACGCCACGGATGGTAAGTGTTTTTCTCCGTTTTACATCCTCTTTCCATCCGTTGGTGCAGTGTGACAGGGGCTTAAGACATCCCACTTGTTCCCCTGAATCAACCTCCCACTCAATAGACTTCCATAAATTGATCCAATCCCGCTCATTAATTCTGATTCTGGTATGCTAATAATATGTGAGAATATTTTGCAATTTTCCACCACAGAAACCAATCCCCAAATTGTTATTCCAACTAAAGGCCAAAGTGAAATCTTTGTTAGTTTTAGCCACTCTCATAATTATGGACCCACAACAAGAGTTGTTTGTATTTGCATTATACACAAGTTAGAGGCACCATTATCTTTCCATAAGTCTACACAATATGGGGTTGGGTATGTTTTCTTAGGCATTTTGTAATTTTATGGGCCATGGGCATTGTGTTCAATGATTGTCCAGTCCTGAGCCCATATGGCTTTGGTTTCCACTACAACAGGATTGCATTTGAGAACTCCATCCAGTGGGAACTCCATCCACTACTTCAGAGCAAGGTAGAAATTTCTTAGGAAGGTCATTGCTTCAGAGCTCTAGTCTCATATTCAAGGTTATCCTTCAATTGGTCAATGGAAGGGCAGGGTGATGGAGGAAAATTTTTTGTGGATACCTAAGAGTTTGTCCATGTAATTTATTTAGTCTATAATTCATAACATTTGTCTCTTCATGTAAAACATGAAGGCAGAGAGAATATTCCCTAATGACCATACAGAAGTATAGAATTTTCCTCCCAGCGTACATGCATCTATTGCATTTCTAAACAATGAAATTGTCCTTGAAGCCAAGACGACAGCTTTTACATTAAGCAAGCTCTTCTCTCACCTCCTCCCCTCCCCTCTCTCTCCTCTCCTCTTTCTTTTCTATCTCTTGTTTATTCAATGTTTGAACTCCAGGAAACCAATTCCTAAGCTGCAATATCTCAATTCCCCCCCCCCCCCCG
>BHFT01001401.1:33270-61448 GCA_004320025.1 Laticauda laticaudata
ACCCCCCCCCCCCCCATGACTGATCTGGGGAAATGATTAACAGGGAAAATTATTTGCAGGATGGTTTAAAGTTCTAGTTTTTGTTTTACTGAAAGCATTCCATTAAAAAAAATTCACTAGAAGCATATATTGTCAAATGTAAGGTTGCCTCAAATTGAAGTCTCATCTAAGTTCAAAACCAAACTGAAGATCTCTCCTTCACTGTACAAGCACATTATTTAGATGACATCCAAACATGATTAATAACCAAACATGATTAATAACAGCAGAGCAAGTGTTAATAACTGAAGAATCTCCTTTGCTCTCTGCATAAGGAGATCTTTAAAATGTACTATAATTTCACAGTAATAAGTAAGCACTCTCTCCTAAATTATCCAAGCATTGTCCTTTAGTTGCTACAGAAGCCTCCTTCCAGTGTGTTTTACTGTAGGATTGTTTGGCAGAACATTTCCATATATGGGCTCTAAGAGAAGCAAAGGGCAAAGGTTGTCCTTTGCCAAAACATTTAATCCCAATTCCTGCTCTGTTTCCTGTACAGCTTTGGAGTTATGACAGTTCTACTTTGCAAGGTCTCAATTTCCAGAGCAAAGGTGTGCCCTGCCTTCTTTAGCAAATGATACAGGGTACCTTTTTCAACCTAGTGTAGTCCCAATAAGATGTTTTTAGCGATGCAACAATGAAAGAAGTTGTGTTTTATTATGTCCCTTAGATTGAAAGGTCTAAAAACAGAAAGGGGAATATTTCTGTATTTAAGATTGGGGTTAAAAATGAAAGTGATGGTTAATGTCATAATTATCACAATGTTGTTTGATCTGTATAGGTTTGATCTCTTCCAAAAGGTCACAAAGACAGCTAAACAGGTGCAATTAAAACACCACCTGTTTTTATATGCAATATTTTTATGTACAACACACATAAATATAAGGGGAGATTTGATCACACTCATGATTCAATATTTTTTATTTTTCTATTTTGTTTATTAGCTGTGTTGTCTGGTTGTTTTTAATTATGTGAACTGCCCAGCATCACAAATCTAAAATACATAGTTATACAAATTAAATAAATAAGCAAAAACCCATATACAGATTTGTCCAACTTTATCAGTTTGTTAATTTAATGCAATTTTCCCACAAATCCATTGGCTATACAGAAGTTAGTTCTATCTACAGGTGAAACTTGAAAAATTTGAATATTGTGCAAAAGTTCATTTATTTCACCTTAAAAGGTGAAACTAATATATGAGATAGACTCATTAGCATGGCACAACAAATAAGTCTCAGACGCCGGTATTTGTACATCAAACTGGTGATATGATGCTTGGCATCACTCAATGAAAACCCCAAATCTTCCAAATGTCAGAAAATTTGAATATTACATGCACATACTAAAACAAGCGATTGTACATTAAAACAATATCAGACCTCTGCACAAGTCATAAGCGTATGCCATATTACTCATGACTTGTATGGCCCCTTTTCTCAGGCAATTTACTCTTCAATGGTCGCCTGGCATGAAGCTTTATCAGCCTGTGGCACTGCTGAGGTGTTAGAAGACCGGGATGCTTCAATAGCATCCTTCAGCTCTTTGCATTGTTCGGTCTCGTGTCTCTCATCTTTCTCTGGCAATCCATAGATTCTCTATGTGCAGGTTAGGCGAGTTTGCTGGCCAATCAAGAACGGTAATCCCATGTCTTGACCAGTTTGTGCTTTTGTTGCAGTGTGGTCAGATGCCAAGTCCTGCGTGGAAATGTAAAGACAGCATCCCCATAAAGCTCGTATGGGGAAGAAGCAAGAGTGCTGCCAAAAATCTCTCTGGCTAGATGCTCGCGTTGACCCTGATCTTAGATGAAGCCCCAGTGACCACACACTCATGCAGATGAATTACTCCCCAATTTCAATCCAACTGTGAAAACTTTCACCCACTGACTTTTCAATGCATCATTCAAGGGTCCTCTTACATTCTTCTCCAGACCTCTGTCCCTTAGTTTCTCAAATGAATGCAATAATTGCTACTCATCAGAAAAGAGACTTGCACTACTGAGCAACAACCCAGTCGTTTTTCTCTATGCCCAAGAAGACGCTTCTGAACATTGTTTTTGTTAGGAGTGTTTGTCAAGAGAATACACATTTGAAACCCATTCCAGGATCCGTCTGTTGAGTGTCGTGCTCTTGAGCGCTGCTCCAGCCGCATCAAACTCTTTGAAAGTCCCCAACACCTTTAATGCCTTTTCCTGAGCAATCCTCCCCAGCTGTTTAGTCAAGCCCTCTCTGCTTCCCACCTTTTCTTCCCTATCATTTTTCCCTCCAAGCATAACTTCTCAATTAATTTTGTCTTTGTTGTGTAGGTGATTGGTACAGCACTTTGGGAAACATATCCAACTTTGGCGAACATCCCACCTCTTATAGCTTTCCCCCTTATTGCGAGTGTTCATGAGTTCTGGACAACTGTTCAGCTCACATCTTTCCCTATGATTTGATTCCTACTAAAATCAGACTGAGGGAACCATTAAAGCTCAGAACCCTTTGTAGGTGTTATTGCTAATTACATTAGCACATTGGAACACTTAGCCTGAATTATTGAATGCCTTTTCCACAAATTCTAATTTTTTTGAGCTTGGATTGGAGTTTTCATGAGCGCTGAAAGCATATCATCTCAATTAGTACACATCCAGTTTTGGCTTGAACTATCTTGTCTTTGTGCGCATTAAATGAGTCTATATATTAGGTTCACCTTTTAAGTTGCATTACTGAAATAAATGAACTTTTGCACAATATTCTAGTTTTTCGAGTTTCACCTGTAGTTCACATTTCAGATTTCTTTGAATGAAAACAACCATGTTGGAAACATCTGACAATTATTATGTTGCTGCCTTTCAGTGGGCCTTTTCCTTTGTGTAAACAAAATTGTGATAGCTTCATTAAAGTTAATGTCATTATTGACACATTTGGAAACCACATCCAGTAGCACCTCCAAATGACTGCTTTGTCAATGATCAACTGATCCTGTTTTCCTGTTTGCATGAAAGGAATTAACTGTACTCCAGGAAACTATACATAGAATCCTTGGAATAATGTGGCCTATTACATCCCTAGTGCCTTCCATATATTTATAGAAACAATTTCAGGAATTACCCAACCAGAACTTTGAAGATGTTCCCTTGAATGTGACCCCTTGATTACTGCATGAATCCAAATAAAAACTTATTTAACAACCAACTTCTCTTTGAACACACCCAGGTCAAAATATCCAAGAACAAGCCAGCATTCAATAGAAATCTAGTCTACATCAACTATGTCTATAGTTTTCAGTTTTTCTCATAATACCAATAATAGAATTACAAATATTGCAACATTTGCAATATTTTCAAAAGCACTGATGTTAATTTATTTGCCAAAATTGGAATAACTAAGACTTTTTTAACCTGAAAAAGATAATTCTGTTGTAGATGCCTGCATTCAAAAGTCCACTTCTCAATCAGAGACAGCAACTGAAGTCTCATGAAACTTTTTCATTATGTTAAAAGAGTGATCTCATCTGGACTGTGACCTTTCTTTTCAGCACCTCCATGACTTTCCCTGCTTGAAAATGTTTTAATTTTTCACTATTTCCTCTGTCAAAATGACTGTTTTCTTAAGACTGGTGTCTGGAGGCTGCACAACAGCAGAGATGCACTCCTCCTACAACAAAGGGGACTGTCTGTGATGGAGTTGGAAGACCACAGGAGTTGGCAGTTACTGACCCTATGATGTATTGGAATGTCCATTTTTCACCTCCTTTGCTTCTCCAGGAGTTTAACAGTGGGGATAGTAGCTGCCTACTAAGCATGAACATTCCCACCATTAAAGCTGCTTTAAAAAGGGCTGAAATTGTACCTCTGAATCCAGCTATTTTTCCACAGAAACACCTCTGGTGAAAAGTTTTCTCTATATGAAGAAAACAGATCAAACACATACATTTTTGAACTGCCGCTAATTTTACTATATATTGACATAGGAAGGGCACTCACATTGGGGTGCTCATAATGGCTCTGATATTCAATAATATCTGTCTTAAAGAGTGTTTATTCATATATTCAGACATTAGAACAGTGTGTAGTTATTTAACAACTAGGACTGCAACTTGGTGGCCAAACTCTGTGCTGTAACAATAGTGGACAGAAAAAATTGTATTTGAACAAAAGCTGATTGAGCTATGAATGGGCCCTTAACTTTTTCTTTTGGTCTGTAACTGAACATTCTTTACTACATAAGGAAGAAACATTCTCTCATGTGTTCTGTGGTCTAATATGATATAATGCAACTAAAGCCCATGTCACACTGCACCAACGGATGCAAAGAGGATGTAAAACAGACAAAAAAGCTTGCCATCCGTCATCCGTTGGTTAACGCGATGTACTCACTGCCTCCGTTTTGCTTCCTCTCTATCCGTCCAGCATCCATTTATTGACGTTTCATCCGCTCAGAAAGTTTTGAGCTGCTCAAAACTTTTTGCGCGGAAAATGTATCCAATTAATCCGTTCTGCATCCGCTACGCATCCGCTACGCATCCATTCTGCATCCGTTATGCATCCGCTATATCCCTAGGCATACGCTGTGCATCCGTGCAACTCGCATCCGCTCAGACGCAGGGACGAAGTGGAACGGACGCAAGAACAGATGCAGAACGGATGCTAGCAGATGCAGCACGGAAACAAAGCATGTAAAATGGAAAAAACGTCCGCAGAGGGGACCTATCTCGGATATGAGATGTCTAGAGGATGCCTAGAGGATGCCTAGAGGATGCAAAGGGACACCTAATACTGCCTATAAAAAGGGGGAAGCAACCACATCTGGATCTCACTTTCAGACCAGCAGCCCTGCTGTGCAGACCTCTGCAGCCTTCATCTGACTCTTCCTCTTCCACAGCATCCAGCATGTCCACCGTGGATCGTAACACAGTCCTTTTGGCAGCCACCATCCTTCTGAACAGTGCGAAGCCATCTACAGGCTCTGTGAACTCTACTACAGGAAGAAAAAGGGGGAGACCAAGAAGCGTCTGGGTACGAGATGGTTTGCCAGAAGAGCAGAGGCAGACAACTGTACAACAAGCTGATGGTGGAGCTCAGGAACGAAGACACTCGGGCGTTCCAGAACTTCATGAGGATGCCTCCAGCCATGTTTGACGAAGTTGTGCAGCGCCTGACACCCAGGTTGACCAAGGCAAACACCAACTTCTGGCCCAGCTGGATCCTGGGCTCAAGGTGGCACTCACTCTGCGCCACCTGGCCTCAGGGACCACCTACAGGAGCATGCAGTATGGCTGGAGGGTGCCACACAACACCATCAGCATTGTGGCCAGAGAAGTGGTACAGGCAATCATCGAAGAATACATGGAGAGGCTCCTCCAGTGCCCCTCCACTGAAGAAGGATGGAAGAAAGTTGCAGAGCAGTGGTATCAGAAGTGGAACTTCCCCCACACCGTTGGAGCCATAGATGGCAAGCACGTGGCCTGCAAAGCGCCAGCCAAGTCGGGGTCCACTTATTTCAATTACAAGGGCTTCTTCAGCATCATCCTCTTCGCCATGGTCGATGCTGACTACAAGTTCATGTACATCGATGCTTCAGGCAATGGCTCAGCTTCAGATGCCCAGGGTATACAGCGCCAGTGACCTCAAGGAGGAGCTGGACGCAACCTCTCATGGGCTTCCCAGATCCAGAACCCCTGCCCAACGACACACAAGATGTGCCCTACTTCATCGTGGGGATGACGCCTTCTCCCTCACAACCTACCTCATGAAGCCCTACACTTCCAGACTCCTCACCCGTGAAGAGAGGATCTTCAACTACAAGCTGTCCAGGGCAAGGCGGGTGGTGGAGAACGCCTTTGGCATCCTGGCCAACAGGTTCCAGTACTTCTACCACCCATGCAGTATTGCCCAGAGACCGTGAGGAGGATCGTGGAAGCTTGCTGCATCCTGCACAATCTCATGCGCACCCGCTACCCAGCATGTTGCAGAACAGGCTCGTGGACCTCCAACAAGGCAATGGGACATGGAGCCTGGGGAATGGAGGCAAGGGTGAAACCTGATAGATACTGAGGATGTGCAAGGCCCAACAGAGCCTCGACATGCAGATAAGAAGCAGCGCGAAGCCATACCTAGAATGCCTGCACGATGGAATGGGAATTGAGCTGGAGCAATGCCATAAACGGATGCAAATCGTCGACGAATGTGGATGACTTCATATCAGCCATGTATACATCACACTGATGAGAACTTGTCGGCCATAGCGTGTATGTGGAGTGGAGCCCTACAACATCTGAAACAGCTTCTGGCCATTTAATCAAGAAGAGTTGTGGTTTTGTTGTGGAAATGCAGTGGTAATCAAGATTAGATGTTAATTGAAATGAGAAAAGGCAATAAAGGTTAGAACCTGGGGCGGAGGGTGGACCATACAGTCCCACTATGCTGCACTGGAGGAGTTTATCCACTCGCCGACAGCTATTACCTCATCCCAAAGTATAATCCCTGCCCATACCCACTGCCTATTTTACACCCATCCCACAAGCATAGCAGGCTTAAACCATTTCTAAAAGTTTTCCACCAAGACTTTATTAAAAAAAAAGAAATGAAGCAAGTGTGTGAATCAAAAAATAGACTTATTAACAAGAAGCTGATAAAACAAAAATGAGTCTCTGGCACTCCTCTTGGTCGCTCAGTCTCAGGGTGGAGGGTCCAGGTACTGTGGAGAGTGGCTGGTGCTGGATTACTTGTCATCAGCTCCTCCAAAAGCAGAAGCAGCAGAAGCCCCAGCCCAGAAGAGCGAGCCCGTGCTACAGAAGCCCCAGCAGAACCAGAGTGAGGGCCAGGGGTGGGATGGTAGCCCTGTCCTCTTGCAAGGGCTGGCAGCAGATGGCTGAGGCTTGCTGTGCTTCAGCATGGTTGTGGGGTTGCTGGCTGGCAGGGAGGCTGGCAGGAACCAAGGCTGGCAGGAAGGCTGGCAGGGAGGCAGGCACCAAGGCTGGCAGGAAGGCTGGCAGGCAGGCAGCACCAAGGCTGGCAGGCAGGCAGGCACCAAGGCTGGCAGGGAGGCAGGCACCAAGGCTGGCAGAAAGGCTGGCTGGCAGGCAGGCACCAAGGCTGGCAGGCAGGCATGAACCAAGGCTGGCAGGCAGGCAGGCACCAAGGCTGGCAGGCAGACTGGCTGGCAGCTAGGCTGGGAGGTAGGCAGACTGGCTGGCAGCTTGGCTGGAATAGGCAGACAGCAAGGCTGGCAGGGAGGCTGGCAGGGAGGCTGGCAGGCAGGCAGGCATGCAGGCAGGGACAGGCAAGGCAGTCGATGTGTCTGGAAGCAGGTGTCTTTCCTCTGAAATGGCGACCTGTTTCCAAGCTGCTTCTGTTATATCCGCGGAGCTGACGCAATGCATACTCCCCCGCATGCGCAATTTAATGCTCTGCATCCGCTAGACTTCCGCTGTGCATCCGCTGTGCATCCGCTCTGCATCCGCTTCATCCGCTGTGCATCCGCTGTGCAATCCGCTGTATCCGTTCCGCATCCGCTTTGCTGAGGTCCCCGGAAAGCCTAGCGGATGTGCCATCTGCTTCCCATCCGCTTCCATCCGCTGGGCTTCCGTTCCCGCATCCACTTTCAAATCCGCCCTTGCGTCCTCCCGCACTCCGTGTATTACTCCCACTCCGGTTATGCAAATTTTTGCCCCTTCTGAGAGCAGATAACAACGGATGGAACATTTTTCTCGTCCGTTGTGTTCGTTTTGCATCCATTGGGCAGTGTGACAGGGCCTTAAGCAACTAAATGCAACTAATGTAACTAAAGAAAATCTGAATGTCTTCACTTTCCACAATCCAGCTTCTTTTGATAGAAGTCATGCAATAATCTCAGGGAAACAGCACCAGGAACAAACTGGACATTGTTACAGCTGAGGAAAGACATCCATATCTTCTAAATATGCTCCTTAGGCAGTCCTAAGTAAGATTTATTGCTATTTTGCATGTAATTGAGAAATGATGGAATAGTCTTGAAATGGATGGATCCCTTGCTATCAAGTTCCAAAGTGTGCTTTTGCTGTTGCAAAAGGAGATGGAATGTAGTCTCCAGACACCAAGAAAACAGCAGTGTGAACCAAGGCCTTTGGCAGGTGTTTGCCAAAATCAACATCTTTTCCCCAGAACAATACAATGGGACTCAATTGGACAATGACCTGGTCTAATGGGGAGGGAGGGAGAATCTATACTTTAATTTTGTGGGAATTAGTCTGTTCTGGTTTTGCCCTCATCTATGTTGAAATGGTGTACTCAATAAAGTTTTGCATTAGGAGATTGGATCGACTCAGCTGTGCTTGCTTTGATTGGGTTAATCAGTCAAAACATTAACATTAAACCAGATTAAAAACAAATTAAAAACAACAAAGGAGTTCTGGGCTCCTGCAGCCTGTCCAGCTACCTCCAGAAGAGCTGTGATGACCCGGGAGAAGATATCTGGGTTGGAATGTAAAGGAGTACAGATGGCCAAGCCCAGGACAGCCATGGCGAAAGAGGCCCTGGGTGCAGGCCAGGTGGATATCAGCACCCTGATGGTGATGATATGTTCAAAGGGATGAACAGATAAAACCAAATAGCCTGCAGCATGGGAATAGGCCATAGCAGCTGAGGGACTCCATCGGGTGAGCAAGGAACTATGGTGTGGTGTGGTGCCGAATGCATCAGAAGCTGAGTTCCCTCTGCTTTCCCTTGGGGTGGCATTCACTGGGGTCACAAGATGGAGAGAGAAAAGAGCAGCGGAGTGGGAAGAACCAGTTGAGTGGAGGTACCTGGCAGCCTGCTGCAACCATTGGTTGAACAGCTGAGAAAGAGGTTTATCAGAATGGAGTTATGGGAAACAGAACCGGCATGACAGATAGCTCAAGTTTCTGAAGTAGGATCCAGCCAGCCTTCAGTGACTCTCCCACCTCTGTTGCCTCAACCCTGGCTGAGGGGAAGGGAGCCACAGCCTTAGGAACAGCCAGCTCCCCATGAACTGCTGTCCCCCAGCTGGGCCCAACTCCAGGAAAAGGTGCTGCTGGATCCCAATGGGTGGCATTCCAATTGCTTGGGATTGTTGGGCAGCCCCAAACACAACAGGCAGCAGTGGGTGCACCACCCTGGCCCTATGGGGCAGGATAGCTGCAGGGATAATGGCCCAGCCATGATCCCCCACCAATCAAGGCTTCATTCAATGGGCAAAATGTAAAATCACTGAACCAGTAGTTACACTGGTCGGATCCCACCCCTGATTAGATGACAGCAGGTGGGCAGCACCTAGCAGTGATACTTTGAATATATTACGAAGACAGTTCGGGGATGTGACACTGGTAGAGCCACCTTCAAAGGACTTGTGGGATTGAAGACGCAGTACTGTATCTGCCCATGACCCATTGTATAGTTCCAGTCCCCTGGGAATGCAGGATATAGATGTGAAACATGGATCAGAGTGATCTGAGTTGCGAGTAAAAAGGTCCAATACAATATTATCACTCTGATGGTTGGAAAAGAGAGACTGATTCAACTAGTACACATGATTTGGTCATTAGGTTCTCCTAGAGATGGGAGTTGGTTTTCTGGTGGGTTGACATCTCTGGAACAAAGTCCTACCAGCTCGGTGATCCCATGGGAAGGACCACAACCAGGGAGGTGGGGACCCCCTCCTCTGAATGCCTCTTTTGATGGAAATGCAGACAGGGTAGCTGTGTTTATTAGACAAGTGATTAATCATTTAGATTTGTATAGACAATAGTACCCCTCCCATTGGGCCATGGTAGTAGCGATGACAGGAGAGGCTTGTGAATGGACAGTGGACTTACATTGTGAACATGTGATGCAACTAGGTGATAATGGTTTGTTCTTAGCTGCTTTACGAGCACATTTCAAGAATGGTTCCCATGGACAACAAGCAGCAGATGACTTATTGACATTAAAACAAAAAGGCAGGTCTGCTCGGGACTATGTACATGAATTTAGACATGTAGCTCGGAAAATCCCTTCCTAGCCAGAGAAATTAATGACTCATCTATTTAAACAGGGACTGAATTGTGATTTGAATCAAGCTTGTCTATACCACGGTTTATCAAAAACATTACAGGAGTGGCAGCAGAAGGCAATGGAATTGGATTCAGGGCTATGACGATTGAAGCCCAAAAGTGATTCTTTTGTGCAAAGAGGGGCTGGGAATTATAGTAGACCTGGAGTCAAGGGCTTGTCTACTATCCAAGCACAGGGGGTTAGAGCTATGTTTAGATGTTTCCATTGTAATAAGCCAGGACACCATGCACTTAATTGCCCGATACCACTGCTGTCAGGATCACATGTACCTCAAGTATCATCACCTTTGAGCAGAGAGAGGCCTGGACCTTGGGTGTGGCAAACCCCTGACCATTCTAAAGGATTGGTTAATGTAAGGACCGAGTTAGAAATGGAGAGACTGAAAGAGACCACCCTGCTTCCGAATACATGGAACGATTATGGCATGGAAGAACGTGTTGAGGATCCAATGGTGAATGGGCCTATTTGTCCATTCATCATACCAGTCACTTTATGGAATAAGCACACACATCAGGGGAATGGGTTTGGAGCACTGATAGATTCTGGGTGTACATGGTGTTCAGTAACCCAGGCGGTGGTGGATAAAGTTCGGCTATGGGCTATTAGATTAATTAAACCTATTAAATTTGAACAAGTGGATGGGTCTATATTGGGAGGATTACTGGCTACTCATAGAATGGAGCCAGTCAAAATGGTGATGGGGGAACACTGCGAGTGGATATCCTTGGTGGTGGTATCTCATATGACTGAAGCTTTAATATTAGCATTAGCTTGGTTAAATAAATGGGAACCAACCATATGGTGGAAAGATGGGTTTAGAAAGATTTGGTTGGCAGTGGGCCCGAACCCATTGGAGAAGGAGGAAATGAAAGCAATCCTGGCAAAGCCCATGAACAGCGAGAAAACCCCTGCAATCATGGATAACTATCCAATTGAGTATGAAGATCTAGCAGTCATGCTTAATGAAGAGGGGAACGACTGTCTGCTCCCACATTGATCAACGGACTGTGCAAAGTTGGTTCCTGGAGTGAAGCTACCGAAACCCAGAATCTATGCCATGACTCCAAAGGAAATGGAGGAAATGAGAAAATACATTGATAAAAATCTAAAAAGAGGGTTTATTAAGCCAGGATGCTCCCATATCGCAGCCCCAGAACTTTTCCATGAAAAGAAAGATGGGGGCTGTGCTTCTGTGTGAATTTTAGGGGCCTTAACGCTACATGCATGGAACTGTTATGTCCATTACCCTTGATAAAGGACTTATTGGCTATGTTAGTGAAGGGATGGATTTTTTATGAAACTTGGCTTATGGGAGGCATACTATTGAGTTCGAATTCGATCTGGGGATGTATGGAAAACTATGTTCAATTATCCTCTTGGAAGTTACCAATTCAGGGTTATGCCTTTTGGACTTCAAGGAGCTCCAGCAGTATTTATGCAGCTGATAAACAGGATTCTCCATGACCATTTATATCAGAGGGTGTTAGTCTATCTCAATGACATTCTCATATATGTCTATCTCGATGACATTCTCAGAAACATGAAAAGAACATATACGATTGGTAAGACAAGTTCTTAAAAAATTGTTAGCTGCCCAATTATATATCAAACTCTCCAAGTGTAATTTCCACTGTACAAAACTGGACTATTTGGGATATCGTATCTCAGCAAATGGAGTAGAAATGGATCCAAATAAAGTGAAAATGGTATTGGAATGGCAAACCCCTATTACCAGAAAACAATTACAGTTTTCTGGGGTTTGCTAACTTTTATCGGCAGTTCATACCCCAATTTGCAACTATTGCATTGCCATTAACCAGCTTGCTACAAACTTAACATTTAGGATTAGGAAAACCGAAACCAGGTCAATGGTTACCCTGGACTATTAGTTGTCAACAAGCTTTCGATGAACTAAAATGGTTATTTGCCAATGAATCTGTATTGAAGCATCCAGATCCCAACAACCCATTTATCATACAGGCAGATGCGAGTGATGCGGCAGTGGGGGCTGTGCTATTACAACAAGACAACACTGGAAGGTTGCAACCATGTGCCTACACATCCTGAAAACTGAGTCAAACAGAACAAAACTGGGTTATTTGGGAGAAAAAGGCATTTACAGTTCGATGGGCATTGCTGACATGGAGGCATCTGTTGGAGGGAGGTCCACATCCATTTGAGGTGTGGACAGATCATAAAAATCTGGAGGCTCTCCAATCTCCATGATGTTTATCTCCAAAGCAAGTCTGATGGTCAATGTATTTTAGAAGTTTCAACTTCGTATTAAAATATGTGTCCTCAGGGAAGAGTTTTATGGCTGATGCGTTGTCAAGAATACCACAGTTTAACAGCCATCGAGAAGATATTGTGCAACCAATAATACCTCAGGCTGATACTATTAATTCATTGAGAACCAAAATTATAACAACTGATTTTCCAGCTGTACTAGCAGAAGACCAATGGTTGGTGAAAAATTATATGCAAATTGATATGCGAGACGGAGTAGCATGGTGGGGAGAAAGATTATATGTACCTGAAAAACTGAGGATATTAGTATTAAAAAGGTGTCATGATGTAAAGCCAGCTGGACATTATGGGTTTCTAAAAACTACATCTCATGAAGAGACAGTTTTGGTGGCCTGCAATGAGATTGGAAATTGAAAGATATGTAAAAGGATGTTCCATCTGTGCAACTACAAAACCACATCCCAGAAAACCTTTAGGTTTATTTTTACAAACAGTTGCTGAACCTACACAACCATAGTAAGATATAGAGATGGATTTCATTGTGGAACTGCCAAATAACCATGGGTATACTGTAATATGAACAGTTATTGATTTGTTCTCAAAACAGGCCCACTCTATACTGTGTGCTGGACATCTTTAGCTCGAGGATTAGCCAACCTGTTTATAAAGAACATATATAGACTGCATGGTGTTCCCAGACAGATTATATCCGATAGAGGGGTACAATTCACTGCACGGTTTTGGAGGGAATTAATACAGTTTATCGGGTCTTCCCAAGGCTTAAGCATGGCTTACCATCCGTGTACCAAGCAGAAAGAGCCAACACAGCAATAGAACGTTATCTCCAATGTTATATAATGTATCAGCAAAGTAACTGGGTTGAGTTGCTGCTCTTTGCAGAGATAGCATTCAATAACACTGCATCCACTGAGATACACTCCTTTTCACATAGTATGGAATTTGTGCCTATATCTGAGTGGCCCCATACTGCTTGGGAATCTACAACAGTGTCAAAATGGATTGAAAATGTGCAACACAAATGGAAATCAGTACAAAAGGCATTAAGCAAAGCAGCCAAAGAATATAAAAAGTAGGCTGACAAGAAACGAGCTGATCATGTACCTTTTGCTGTAGGAGATTGGGTATATCAATCTACCAAATATATAAATTTAGGTTAGCCGTGTAAGAAGTTGGGTCCAAAATATATTGGCCCATTTCCCATGGTGCAAGTGATAAATCCTGTCACTGTAAAACTTCAACTGCCATCAAGATTCAAATGGGTACATCTTGTTTTTCATAGTAGTCTCCTCAAACCAGCAAGTAGGTTAAAACTGGAACCGAGACTGAAAACCCCAGTGCCTGTGAGGGATGACCATTACAAAATAGAGAACATCCTGGATTCACGTAGATGTAGAGGGGTTTTACAGTATCTCGTGAAATGGAAGGGGTACCCTATGGCAGATGCATCCTGGATGCAACATACTGATGTAGCAGCTCCACGGTTGCAGAGATTATATCATCACAAACATCCCACAAAGGGTGGGGGGCACAAAATGACTAACAATGCATCTGCTAATTCATTATCTTATCTATGGTAGAGGGGGGGCGCATGTTGGTCTCTGGGAATTTATTCATGTCCGGCACTTGCTCAGAGCCCGACACATCACTGGGGCTGTGGGACTGGTGGATGTGTGGACGACTGTCATTTATGCTGAATTGTTGAGACAGCTAGACACCTGAGAGGCACATGGACACTAATCAGTCACCAGGCTTATTTCCGGACTGCATGTTGATGTAAACCACGATGTGGGGCTTTCGGGATATCAGTTGGTGGGGGTTTATGATCCTGATTCAGATAGATGGGGGGGGAATGGGAGGTAGGTAAGGACACAGAAGGGATAGATAGCATGGGGAGAAAGGAATGTAAATAAAGATTAGGTGGTGGTAAATAGGCACGGGGAGGAGGCACAGGAATAGATAATGCAGCAGAGGATGTCAGGTTGTTAGCTGGGAGGGACTAGAACACAGCATAAAAGCACTGAGAGGCAGACGCTCTCAGCGCTGACATTAATTGGGAAATACCATTTTTGCTTATCAGGACTGGAACTGCTATAATAAATTTCACCATACCAACTGTGAGTAGAGTGATTTATTAGTGAGATACTCCAGTACCCAGTTGAAGCTGAAAACCATTTTCAATTGCCCATTAGGATGCCATCAGTTTAGGGTAATGCTCTTTGGATTACAGGGAGCCCCAGCCATGTTTATACAACTAATAAATGAAGTACTGCATGAACACCTACACAAGGGAGTCCCGGTGTATTTAGATGGCATTTTCATCTATTCTGAGATGATGAAGGAATACGTGAAACGAGTGCACAAAGTGCTAGAAAAGCTTCTGAATGTTAAATTGTATGCCAAATTGTCAAAATGCAAATTCTTTAAGTCCAGCCTAGACTATCATGGATACAGAGTGTCTTGTGAGGAGGTGGAGATAGACCTGGGGAAGGGGAAAGCCATTATATATATATATATATATTTATATAACATGCTATTGTGAACAATAGTCCACAAGGCGTGACACTAAGTATCAAGGTCATGCATACAATGCTGTGCACTATACATGACAACCTCATGGCCTAATCAAGGGTTCACAGCAGCTTAAGAGAAGAATAGTAAGGAGGACCGGGTTGCTGGCCCAGCACCTCCATAGAACACACTTAAGCAGTGCGGCAGGGATGTCTGTTATACATGACCTAAACTGGAAGCATCCTAGGACTCATAGCAGTTCCATAGGACTCATAGCAGTTCAGGTACTATGATGGAACAAGGTACCACTTGGTCAAGGACTGGGTGATCAGCAGAAAGAAGCACATCCCCACTACCCAAAAAGTAGTGGTGACAAGCCCCACAGATCTGCAAATGATATCAAAGTTTCCGGGCCTTTGCAAATGTCGATAGGCAATTCATCCCCTCCTTTGCAAAGATCACCTTACTGATCACAGAACTACTGAAGACTTGAGGAGAGGGAGGAAAAACTTGGCCCAGCCAGCCACTAAACTGGATAATGGAATGCCAAGCAGCCTTTGAAAAACTTAAGGACTGTTTGTGACTGAGCTGGTCCTAAAGCACCACAACCCTGAAGAACATTGTTGATCCAGGAGGTTGTCAGTGATGTGGCAGTGGGGGCAATTCTCCTCCAAAAGAACAGAGGGGAAATTTTCCTGAAAATGGAGACAGAGAGATGTTGGGCAACATGGGAGAAATAAACCTTTACAGTGCAGTGGGCCCTGCTGATGTGGAGACAATTCCTAGAGGATAGTAAAATCCCTTTCGAAGTATGGACTGATCACAGAAATCTAGAGGCACTAAGAACTCCTCACAAACTTTCCTTGAAGCAGGTGCGGCCGGCCCACTACTTCAATCAATTTGAATTCACATTGAAGTACATTCCAGAGGAAAAAAAAATCCTAGCTGATGCACTGTCCTAAAAGCACATGAGAGGGAGGAATTATTTCTATTAGCCCCACAAAGCAGTTGGCCATGCAAGTGACCACTCAGTAGCAGGAGAACAAGGAAACTCTAAACCCTAGCAATGTTTTGACTCAACAAATGAAAAAAAAAGCTACAAACAGATGCATGGTTCAGGGCCCATCAAGGGGAGTTGACGTTACGGGGGGAATTGGCATCGATGCAAGTCTTGCAATGCAGCTATGATGCTAAACAAGCTGGTGTCATATCTTTAAAGAGAGTCTTCAGGGCTGCCACAGCAGTGGCTGACCATGCTGTGGGAATGGGAGGTGGGAGGTGAAGATATTGTGGGGTGTGTAATCATAACATTCTTTCCCTTGGAAGTCAAAGACATCTTGCCAGTACTTGGGAAGGCAGGACTGGAAGTTAACTGAAGTTGGGACAGTTACCTGATTGGACCATGGAGGGGAAGGAATTTTGATTTTACTTTGGGTGGGGAAAACGTGCTTCAGGTGTGGCCAGAAACAATAAAGTTGGCTGGACCACACATGCATTAAATTCACAGCTGCATCATTGTCCCCTCCTGTATCTTACCCCCCCCCCCGAAGAAACAAGAAGTGGCCAATNACCCCCCCCCCCGAAGAAACAAGAAGTGGCCAATACTGCAGCAGGTATAAAAGATCTTGGGGAACTCCAGGGAGTATCAGCTGATCACAGAAGTGTTACTTAATACTTTTTATAATGAAAATATTTGTAATCTTGTCCTTCTTCTTGAAGGGAAGAGGTTAATTCCACCCCTAGATGGGTGATTGATGGGTTTTCCTGCCCTAATCCTGTCAGTTTCTGTTGTTTATTAACTTGATTTAAGCAATTAACTGGGCAAATTGGTGACAATTGGCTGAATCCCACCTGTGGTCAGAGTGCCTGACACCGAAAAGAAAACTTGCATGGCAAGCTGTTAAGGTTCCTCTCCCACCTTCGAAGGGGGGAGAAACTCCAGCTCCGGAACCCTCTCTAGGCACCACCAATGAGAGCAGCGAAGCCACCAAAGAGGATCCAATGGTAATTGAGGCCATCCATTCCTTTGCCATAAACTCCCGAATACTGGATTCTTGGTTTGGACCCTCAGATCATCAGCCCACTTTCATAAAAACCATTAACTTTGAATCAGAGGTAAGCCAGTTGGTCCTCTCAAGGACAAAAGGTAGTTAGATAATGTGTACTTTTTAGATAAAGAGGATGGGACGTGTCCCAAAATTTGGCTGCAAGGGTCACAACTGGGCTTGCATATGGGACAGGTCCGTGTCTTACCCGGCATATTTCACTGGCAGAACAATCGAAGGGGCATCCTGTGGCTGGAACCTGATGGAATATGGTCTCCCCTTACAGCTGATCACTCTCTTGTATTGTATTGAAGGAGGGTCTCTCCCTCAGTCTGCGCCATTCCCGAGGAAGTGTGATTCTTAAAGTAAGATTTATTTTACTGTATTATTATGTGGTCCCAGTTTGGCAGTAGTACTTGCTTCCGCCATTAACAACAACCTACAGGAAGATAAGCTTTGTAAAAAAAAAAAGTTTTCAACCAACTGGTTAGGTTGGTGTTTCATAAATATGTTGTTTTTATGCTGTTATTTTTTGTGATAGTTGTATGTATTACAATTTGCAATCTCATTGTTGTAATTGTCATCCTGTGATGAGATTTCTGAACATATGCCTCTTGATTATTTTGCTACTGCTTCAACTTTTCTCCTGATGATTATGCCTCAATGTCACTGGAGCATGCCTCTGTCCTTTTTGCCTTCTTCTCATTATCTATTGTCTCTCTATTGACTCTATTTCAAATTGTTTATTCTCAATTTGTTATATTGGTTTATTTTTCTCTTCCTTATTGTTATTTAGAATTATTTATGATACTTAAGTCAGGGGTAGGGAAACTTGGCTCTTTTATAACTTATGGATTTCAATTCCCAGAATTCCTGAGTGAGCCATAAAAGGTTCCCCATCCCCGGCCCACTGGTTTTTCAGTTGTGGGGGAAGTCAATTTTTGACTTGAATGGGACTGTTTAATATACAAACGTAGGACATGTTTTTTATATGGCCAACCAGTTCCTCAGGGAAAACCCCCAGCTCTCTCTGGAATGCCACTGGGTCCATCAATCCTCCGGAGTAAACCAATCAAACAGGTCCTGTCTCTTTGCAGGGTGGGGTAAGAGTTGATTGAAAGGCAGTAACAGAAGTATATTCTGCCTTGATTAGATTTCTACTGAAGTGTTTGGTCAAATTCTGGGAAATATAGTTTAAAAAGACATTAACCCATTTGAAAATGTCAGAGGAGGCTTTCAAAATAAAACCCATAACTTAATATGATATAAAAATAGAAATTATTTTTTTAAAATGAGAAACTTTTCACCAAAATAATTGGTTATTTTTTGTACTAATGGAACAATTGATGTCTAAGTGTATGATTTCTAAGTTAATGCTTATGTATGCAGAAATTCCAGAATTGCATTTGGCACTGTATACATGTTTTCACCAAGCCAGCTAAATAAACTTTGGAAGCTAGTGCTCTGAGATTAAATTAATCCAATATTTCTGCCCACCAGTGATTTAGTATCTACCTGTTTTTAGAGCCTCTGTGGCCTCACAGCCCATGGAAAATCATACTGACCGAAGGGGGAGCAAACTCTCACTCCCCAGCTATAAAAATATATTTTCCCATACTGACTGCTGGAAAGCACTTTCAGAAGGAACAGTTATGGGATATCTGCTCAAAGTGACCTAATGTTTATTTGATAAATATACTGATATCTATACATTACCAAAACTTGTTTCTGTAGCCTTTAATTAGGCAATACAGTTCAACCTGGGCTACTTGCAATGCAGATACATCTCTGAATATGTCCCAGATTTTTAAGAACTTTTCATAATTCCACAACTATAAAATTAAACATTAATCAATTGTTAAGAAATTTTGCCACTTTTTTGGAGATGTTATGGTTGCAGTCCAATAATAAATGAATAACATCATCCTCAGAACAAATGAAACTTTTTAGCAATTGACTTATAAAGTTAGATTGTGACTCGCTGTAGAAAGGACAGTATGAGAACAGGTAGGCTAGAGCTGTGTTTTCTAACCTTTTGAAAACCCAGGTTTAGATATTAGATATTTTAAAAAGAATCCAGAAATTCCTTATCAAAAGACAAAGTTTTAAGTGACAGGTTGCAGTCAGGTGCCTTCAAGTGATTTTTGGGGGGTGGAGGGTGCCTTTGTCTATCATGGAAGCTAAAGTTCTCAGGAAACTGTGATTTTGCAGAATAGTTTCAAAAGCTCTGGGCTGGAGTCTTGGGCTCCTCCAAAGCTGCAGTGGGCAAGACAGTAAAGTGGGCCAAAGACAGAGCTCTACAATGATTTGGATAGGGATAGGACATTTACTGGTATGAAAAGTTCCCTGTTGATATTCCACCACTAAATTTGTCCTGATTTACTATAGCTCTTAATAGCCAAACACCACCAGAAACTTCTCTCTCCATCAATTGACTAGAAAGGGGTATATTCTGATTTTTGTAAATACAATTATTAGCAGTAATTTTATGGTGAAGTACTTCAAAGTGGAAAAAACCAAAAGAAGCAAAAATGATTGTTTCTTCTATTTAACAAGTACATAAATACAATCCAGTTTAATGAGATTTTTAATCATTTTTCCTTTCAAAACTGTTTTATGAATAAAAATGCTAGAAGTGAAAGACACTTTATTTTTTCAGGATAACCTGATGAATACATGATTGAAAATAGCTGGTCCTAAAAGATAGCCAATATTAAAAACCACAAGGATTAAAATGAGAATCTAAAATGTTATTTAAGTTGAATCTGGAAGATTAATATGTTAAAAGTTTTTATGGTAAAAAAAGCAAAAACATTTGGTTACAACATAATGCTAGACCAGTAGGAGAATGTATGGACCAGTGGTTTAACATTTACTTTGAATTACATTTAAAACAAAACTTTATAAAATTACTAGCTCGATAGTCGATATCCATGCTTTGCTCCAAAACTATGTGGTCAGGCTTCATTTTGGGGGAAGAAAATAAGGAAAAACAAATTCTGCCTCTGCCTACCAGCATCCATTGGTATTCATCTGGCTAGCATCCTGTCAGCATGTGAGAGAGTTGAGGGCTGTTTGGAAACTGAAATATTTGCTGTGCGAGCAAGAAAGAGACAGCAAGGAGCCTGGGCATGGCTTAGCTCAACTGTTCTGAACTAAGGCTGGTTGCTGCTGTGAAACTAAAATTGAAACTCCTATTCTCTGCTTGTGTTTTGCATTTGGAAAAGATTTCTTTTCAGATAGGGAAGGGTAGTAGAACTCTTTAGCATCAGAGCATATTAATAATAATATATGAAATACTAATGCTCTGGTGGCCATTTTGAAAAATCCTTTCTCAATGAGGACCTAGAAGCCAAGAGGAACAAATTTCAAGTTTATAGACTTTACGGTTCTGAAGATTTTGTGATGATGTGTGAATGGTATTTTGCCTTTATATATATAGATATACCACTGATATTTAACTCCACAAAAATGCAACCAAAATCCAGGTACATTTTATCACATGTAGTGATCTTCTAAGTATACTAAATTATATTGGATAAATATAATAATGACAATGCAGAAATACTTAAAACAAAAATATTAATGAAACCTGAAGCCTTTCTTCTTGGTATCATGGACAAACCAATCGAAAAACAGTTTGGGACATTATTTCTTTAGGCTAGGTCCCACTGGCTGACGGATGCAAAACGTATGCAAAAAGGACACAGTGGCCAAGCAAAATTTTGGGGGTGGCTCCATCCGTTGTTTTCCGCTCCAAAAAGTGCCCCAAATTTGCATAAACAGAATGGGAAAGAATGGAAAGGAATGGACGGGGGTAGTACGTAGCGAGTATGTTAAGCAGATGTTCGTAGAAAGCCTAGTGGACGGAAGTGGATGGAAGCGGATGACACATCTGAAGGGCTTCCGGGGGAGAATTGCGAAGCGGATGCATAGCGGAAGGAGCGGGTGCGTAGTGGATGACACGGATGCATCACAGACGCCTATAGGATGCATAGAGGATGTATAGAGGATGCATAGCAGATGCATAGCGTTCACTGTGCATGTGGGGAGTATGAATTGCGTCAGCTCCGCAGATATAAAAGGATGCAGCTCGCACACAGTCAGCATTCAGAGGTAAAGACGTGGCTTGCCACGACATCTTCGAAAATCACCAATGGTTTCGTCTCAGTTCAGGGAAAGAAGAGAAAGCCATGCCTGACTTCCTGCAGCCTTCTAGGCCAAGAAGGACAGAGACATACCTTATCGCTCCCAGACGAGGGCAGCAACAGAAGCAGATGACGAGCATAGACACAGACTACCCTAGAAAGCTGGCTGGTAGCCTCTCATAGCCCTGGCTCACCTCAGCAGAGCAGTCAGCGAGCTGCAGGCAGTCCAGCTGTGGGGAGGTGGTTGGGAATCTTTAAGGAGAAGCTTGGCTGGCGGTCGGGACGATTTCACATTCTCTAGCGGGGTGAGGCTCGGTGTGGGTCACGGCCCGTCGGCTGGTGCGTTCTCCTCGGGGGCTGGCGCGGTTCTGCGTGTGCTCGCGTTGTCTCGCTGCGTTCCTGGTGCTTCCCCTGCCTGCGTGCTCGTATCCTGCTCTGGGCTTGCACGGCTTAGCTCGCTGCTGCTGTGGTGGACCAGTCCCAAGGCCCTCAAAGCCCTGCTGCTCAAGCCCCTGAAGGCCCTGCTGCTCAGCCCCTGCCAGAGGGAGGAAGAGGCAAGGAAAGAGAAAGGGAGAGAGGAAACAGTACACCCTTTCCAAGGACCATGAGGAGGAGCTGCTGGAATGGCTGAGGGAGAACGAGTACCTGTGGAGAAAGGGCCACAGACTTCTAATCGCCGACACCAAGAGGAAGCAGGCAGCTTGGAGAGACAAGGCAGAGAGCCTGGGCTTACACTTCAGAACTACTCTGGGATGGTGGAAGCAATGCCACACCTGGTATGGCAAGCTATACCTCAAGCAATCTAGGCAGGCCACTGTCAAGGCTCACTGACTAGGAGATGTACGTCATGGCCAAGTGCAGCTTCCTGGAGGAGTGAGGTCGCGCCACCGAGGAGCAGCCCCTCTGACAACCCTCTCCCTCAGACAGCCACAGACAGCCAGTCCTCTTCCAGCCAGGAGACAGCCACCGTGTCCAGGCAGGTGTCTTTGGAGGGCCCCACGGCAGAGACCCCCCAAACAGCTGCACTCCCCATGCCAGAGGACGTGGGAGATCCCCTGTCACAAATGGAAGAAGAAGCGGCAGCCACCAGAGACCAACCCACACCCACACCCAGCTCCACCTCCACCTCCACAGAAAGCAGGCAGAGAGGCAGACTGGAGGGCCAGAGCCACACTGTCCTGTTGGAGACCAGGGACACATCAAAACCAGCACAGATCTTCTCTCTCAGCTGGTCCACAAAGCAACATACATCCTTGAACCGGAAGCCCTTAATCACCTACGTAAGCCAGACCCTCATGGACTGCCCGAGGCCCAGTACCAGGTGATGAAGCAGAAGAAATACACGCATTCTGCACAACCCTCAAGCCCAGCTGAAGCTGCTCCGACCCAGTCCAGGTCTTCTCCTCCACCCCAGGCGATGTCACAGCCTTCCACGGCTTTCAACAGCCCTCACTACCAAGGCTACGAGTACCAGGACTTCCCACAGCAGAGGCAGCCCTTCCCAGTCCAGCCCCAGGTTCATTGCACGCCACAGACGCCTCACCTCGCCCAGCTGCAGACCATACAGCCCCACCACACTCCTCCTTCCTCCACCCCATAGCAAGCCCGTCAACGGACAATCTGTCATCAGTCTTGGGCCTGACATCCCATGTCCTTGCATGAAGGGCCTCTCAACCTCACGGGACTGAGTCAGCTCTCTGAGAGCTTCCTGAACACACCATCCCTGTTGTACTCTCGGGGCCAAGAGCACCCAATGGTGCCTCAGACAGCACTCCAGCCACAGCCACCTCCACAGTCCCTGGCCGTTGACAGCTGAGACCATGAGACATGCCTCAGAGTGACTGAGAATAGTGCCAGAGACTGAGTTGTTACCTGTTCACTTTATCTTTGCTTAAGAATATTTTACTTGGTTCATTTTGCTTTTTTTAATAAAGTCATACAGTTTACTTAAGACAGTTATTAATAAAGGTTAACTTTGCTTCACACACTTGGTTCATTTTATTTACTTAATAAAGTATTGGTGAAAACTTTGAAAAAATGGTTAAGCTTTGAATGCTTGTGGGATAGTTAAGGATAGTTGTAGGATGGGTAAGGATAGTTGTGGGATGGGTAAGGATAAGCTGTGGGATAGATAAAACCTCCAGGTGCAAGCATGTGCGGATTGTATGATCCACCCTCTCAGCTGCACACATATGGGCCCTTTTTTATCAATAACAATTTATTATTGATCAACAACATTTCAAAATAAACAAAGCTCTTTATTAATGCCCTATTCATTGTAGGGACCACTCAACATACATGGCACAATCTCATCAGTGTTATGCGACAGCTTCAAGGAAGCATCCATTAATCATCTATCATCCTGTCTTGCCACTCCACTGCTCCAGCTGGGCAGTTGCACCAAGTGTCTCAGGAGGTTGCGCTGCTTCTTCCCTTCACGTGAAGCTCTGTTGGGGCCTTGTACATCCACAGTGTCTATCAGGTTTCGTCCTTGCCTCCATTCCAAGGCTCCAAGTCCCCATTCCCTTGTTTGACGGTCCACAAGTCTGTTATGCAACACTGGGTAGTGGGTGCACATGAGATTGTGCAGGATGCAGAAGTTCCACGAATGCTCCTCACAGTCTGTGAGTGATGCTGCATGGTGGTGAGAAGTACCTGGAACCTGTGTGGCCAGGATGCCAAAGGCGTTCTCCGCCACCCGTCTTGCCCCTGGACAGCCTGTAGTTGAAAGATCCCTCTCTTCACGGGTGGAAGTATCTTGAAGTGTAGGGCGTTCATGAGGTAGGTTCTGAGGGAGAAGGCGTCATCACCCACGAATGAAGTAGGGCACATCTTATGTGTCATTGGGTAGGGGGTCTGGATCTGGAAAACCCATGATGAGGTTGCATTTCCAAGCCCATCCTTGATGTCACTGGCTTGTATGCTTGGCTATCTGAAAGCTGACCCGTTGCCTGCAAAGCATCGATGTACATGAACTTGTAGTCAGCCATCACCCATGGCAAAGAGGATGATACTGAAAGAAGCCCTTGTATTGTAACAAGAGGACCCTGAGTTGGCTGGAGCTTTGCAGGCCACGTGCTTCCCATCTATGGCTCCAACAGGTGTGGGGAAAGTTCCCTCTGATACCACTGTTTCTGCAACTTTTCTCCAGCCTTCTTCAGTGGTGGGACACTGGAGAAGTTCCTGCAGGTATTCTTCGATGATTGGCCTGCACCACTTCTGTCTGACCACTTTTGCTGATGCTGTTGTGTGGCACCCCTCCAGGCATGCTGCATGTTTCTGTATGTGGTTCCAGAGTGCCAGGTGGCGCAGAGTCAGTGCCACCCTTCAGTCCAGGGTCCAGGTTGGGACGGAAGTTGGTGCTTGGCTTGGTCAACCTGGGTCTCAGACGCTCTACAATTTCGTCAAACATGGCTGGTGGCATCCTCATGAATTGCTGGAATGCACAAGGGTCTTCATTCCTCAGCTCCACATCAGCTTGTCATACAGTCCAAAACTCCACTCTTCTCCCGATCCATCATCAGACCCCAATAGGCTCTTGAACATCTCCTTTCTCCTTGCGTAGAAAAGGTGAAAACAGTCTGAACAGGGCTTGGTTCTCGGTGTTGAAATGATCGCAGCTACCATAAGGACTGTGTTATGATCCGATGGTGGAGATCAATGGATGATGTGGAAAGAGCAAGACCAAGGGTGAAGAGGTCTGTAACACCACGGCTGCTGGACTCATACTGAGATCCAGGTGATTTCCTCCCCCTTTTTATAGGAAATATCGGTTGCCGGCTAGGGTGTCCTTCCACATACTCTAGGCATACTCCAGACATCCTAAATATCCGAGATACATCCCGATATACAAATGTTTTGTCCGTTTTAATGCTTTATATACGAGATGCATCCGCGCTTACATCCTTTCTATTTCCGGGACTACTAACGCTGTGTGGACATTCCGTGTGTTCTTTCGCTTTCCTCCCTCTTTTCTGTTTCAGCTGCAGCAGATGTGAGTTGCAAGGATGTCCAGAGCGATGCCGAGAGGATACAGCGGACGTTAACTCAATGGATGACGAACGGACCAATAGAAGCGTTGTGTTTGCCCGTATGTGTCACGGATGTACATCGTACGCGGCGGAAAGTTCATCTGCTCAAAAAGTTTTGTGCAGCTCAAAAACTCTTGCGCGGATGAAATCTCAGTGGATGGATGCTCGATGGATAGAGCATATGAAACATGTATGCAGTGAGTACACAATGGATGCATCGCGTTTTCCAACAGATGGAAAGCTTTTTTGTCCATTTTACATCCTCTTTGCATCCGTTGGTGCAGTGCACCATGTAAAAGTGCACCTTTTACATGGTGACCATTGTGAGGCTTGTTTATGTGAAGCATTGGAAGAAAAGGGGGTTTACTGTCAAAGAGAGGATTTTAAAATTGATTAAATTAGCAGAGATGGCAAAATTAACTGCTTTGATTAGAGACAGTAGATTAGACAAGCTTATATGCTGAGTTTATCAATCAGAAAGGTTTATCAATCAGAAAAGGTTGGCAGTTCAGTGGTTCTAATCCCTAGCACCATGTAATGGAGCAAGCTCCTGTTATTTGTCTTAGCTTCTGCCCACCTAGCAATTCGAAAGCATGTAAAAATGCAAGTAGAAAGATAGGGACCACTGTGGTGGAAAGATAACAGTGTTCCAAGTGCCTTCGGTATTTAGTCATGCTGGCCACATGACCACGGAGATCGCGCTGGCTCTTTGGCTTTGTAACAGAGATAAGCACCGCCCCCTAGAGCCAGAAACGACTAGCATGTATGTGCAAGGGGAACCTTTACCTCTATATCTTGTGAACAGATGTTGGTTGAATTTGATATTAGGCAAATTGATTTCCATATCAGGGAAAATTGCTTACGGAATATAGCATTTTTCTTAAATATAGATGGCTATTTGTAGGCCTATGTCAAGGGAGGAGAACATATTAGTTTTTTAATGCATCTTTCAGCATTCAGCCAGGGTGTTTTTAAAAAAAAAAGTTTAATGTTAGATGTATTTAATATTGGGTTTTTTTCTTTCTTTTTTTGTACACATGGGTTTTTGTTTTTACTTTTATTGGTGTCAGATGTTTGTTAGTTTGTTTTTTTCTTTCTTTTTCTTTGGTTTGTATTTTATATTTGGAGATAAAGAATAAATAAATAAGTTAAAGGAAGGGTTAAACTAAGAATCTCTCTCCTGGTTCTAACAAGAAAAAGGACAAAATGGATATATTCAAAGAAATAAAGCCAATCTATTTTTACTGCATTCCTTTATTTCACAATCTCTTCTCATCCTATTTAATTTACATGTTGCATTCACCCTTCCAACTTTCTGACAATATATTTAATATATTTCTACACACAATCACTTTACTGAAATATAATTAAGAATAGATATATTTTCAAAGTGTGTGACCCCACTATTTGAATCTTGGCTATTCAAAGAAGCTGCCTGGGTAGTAGGATTTTTAAACTTCTAAATGCACTCCAGTCATGTTTCCTGTTAAAGCAACATTCCCGGCAACTCCATTGCTGGGCGAAGGCAGCGAAAGGAGCACTGTACAAAAAAAGAAAATGCTCACTGAATTGTACACATTGAGCTCCGGGGAGAATTAACAGTTCTTGTTGCAGGCTCCTGGCTATAGTTTACAATATCCGCCTTCACTACATTCTGTCAAAAGAGAAGAAAAGAAAAACAGAAGAGGTTACAGCAAGTGAATCCAAAAGGGGGGGGGAACTGTTTCAAAGTGCTAATAAAACGTTTCACAATAATGATCATGCTATGAAATGTAGGACATTGAAACAAGTCAGACATGCTGCAGTACTTTTCTCTCAGTAAACATGCATAAGGACTTTAACAAAAGACAAAATAAGAGCATCTTGAATGCTTTTATACATAAGCAATAGTGACAGTATACTAATTCTAAGTCTTGGCTTCTTTATTCCAATTAAGAGGTTCTATCCCATAAAATTTGTCAGTTTCTCAAGCATTTTTTCTTTACACTATTCATGAGTACTAATATACACTAATCAAATAGGTAGTAAGGAAGCAGGGGAACACAGACACAAAGCAGGTTATGTAAAGACAGGATCAGTCAAAAAGAAGTCAAATGTTTATACACCAATGCACAAAGTATGAGGAATAAACAGGGTGAACTAGAATTTCAAGTACACAAGGGCAGATATGACATCGTTGCTATTATGGAAACTTGGTGGGATGAAATCCATGAATGGAATATAGAGCTAGAGGGATTTTAAATTATTTAAAAGAAACAAGAGCTAATAAAAGAGGAGGTGGAATTGCACCATATATAAGAAATAATTACATATCTACAGAAACACGACAGAACAATGATGAAAACTATTTGGATCAATATAAAAGGGGAGGGGGAATTACACTGCCATAAGTGTATACTACAGGCTGCCCAAACAACCAGAGAAAATATATGAATTCTTTGCTAATCAGTTAACTATGTATGTAAGAAGTACATCGCAATAGTAATGGGAGACTTTAACTAGCCTGATAACAACTGGGAGACAAACTGCACCAAGTGGAAGATTAAACAGGTTCCTGACAAACCTAGCAGACAACTTTGTCTCACAAAAAGTAGAGAAGAGAATTAGGGAGTTAATCATATTGGACTTAATTTTCACTAACAGAGATGCAATGATAGGAAGATGTTGAACTTAAAGAAATCTTGGTGGGTAGTAATCATGCAATATTGGAATTCAACATTATGCATCCACAAGCAATAGAACAAAATCTTGGACTTTAAGAAAGCCGATTTCAATAAGAGAGAGCTTAGGAAAGATTCCATGGATGAGAATTCTCAAGGGGAAAACAACTCAAGAAGTTTGGGAAATTTTGAAAAGTGAGATTATGGAAGCCCAATCTAGGACAATTCCAATGAAGAAGAAAAATTACAACTCTCAAAAGAAACCAGCGTGGCTGCACAAAGAATCTTCTGATAAATTGAAAGAAAAAAGGACAGATATAGAAAGTGGAAAGAAGGGCACCTAACCAGTGGTGGGATTCAAAATTTAACACTACCGGTTCTGTGGACGTGGCTTGCTGGGCGTGGCCATGTGACTGGGTGCGTGTGGCTTTTTTTTTTTTTTTTTG
>BHFT01001401.1:61462-75068 GCA_004320025.1 Laticauda laticaudata
TTTTTTTTTTTTTTTTGCTTTTTTGCCACCCCCACCCATTTTTGGGAGCTTCCTAGCCTCAAAGGAGCCTCAGAGGGGTGTCTTTGCTCCCCTAAAGCTCTTCTGGGGAGCTGCGAGGCAAAAAGTGGAGGGGGGCTGAGCTCCTCCCTCCATTTTTTGCCTTCCTGGGACAGCTGATCTATGCACAGCTGATTGGTGCAAGGGAAAAAAAATACCTTAGGCGAATGTCAGGTGGGCGGGTAAGCGAGCATCGGGCGGAATGGTGACCAGATTGGGGGTGTGGCCAGCCAGGACTTACTCCCGGTTTTGTGACCCATGCCAAATTCTTGCTACCAGTTCGCCCGATGTATTGTGAACTGGCTGAATATCACCACTGCACATAACTAAGGCAGAATATCAGTATATGGCCTGAGTCCACAAAAAGGAAGTCGGAAAAGCTAAGGCTCAAAATGAACTAAAGCTTATTTTTTACATTTGCGACAAAAGTAAAAAAATAACAACAAAAGCTTATTTCAACGTGTAAAAAAGAGAAAAAAGGTCAAGGAAACAATTGGTCCATTAATGGTAGAAAAATGGCAAGAAAGTGAAGAGCAATAGGGAGAAAACAAAACTGTTTAATTCATTTTTTGCATCTGTCTTTACACAAAAAGAAAAAACCGTCCAACCTATCAAAGTTCAAATCATCAGGACCAGATGGATTACACCACAAGATTCTGAAGGAAATGGTAATGTGATCTCAGAATCACTGAACCATATCTTTCAAAGATCCTGGAGCACCAGCGAATTACCAGAGGACTGCAAAAGGGCTGATGTAGTTCCCATCTTAAAAAAAAAAAAGATCCTGGAAGCTATAGACTTATCAGTTGACATCAAAACAGGGAAGATTCTGGAAAAAATCAAGCAATGAATCAGTGAACACCTAGAGGCAAACAAAGTCATGACCAAAAGGCAACATGAGTATGTCAAAAGCAGATCATGCCAGACAAATCATTTTGCATTCTTTGACAAGGTGACAAAATTAGCGGACCAGAGGAATGCTGTCAATATAATTTACTTGGACTTCAGAAAGGCATTTGATAAAATAGACCATAATCTACTATTTGATAAGATAGAAAAATGTGGGTTCGATAGCATCAACACCAGATGAATTCATAACTGGCTGAACGTTACTCAACGTGTAATCCTCAATGGAATGCATCTACATGGATGGAGTCCTGGTGGACAATCACTTAAATATGGCCAGCAATATGTCGCAGTTGCCAGAAAAGCCAATGCAGGCTAGGCTGCAGTAACAGTGGGATAGAATCAGGACCACGTGAAGTGTTAATGCTACTTTATAATGCCTTGGTAAGACCACACTTGGAATATTTTTAAGCTTGATGTCCAAAGAGGAACTCTTTGCCAATCAGAAGGCATTGGTCCTTGGCATTGGACCCATCAAGCATTGGTCCTACCTGAATGCTTCTTCTCGGGGAGCCGAAGGGAGAATCCAGGATGGGTAGTCTCTAGTCTCATAGCTCTGCAGACCGAGTTGAAAAACTGAGGACAAACCCACTGGTAACAGTCCCCAATTCTGAAAAAGTGAATCCAGCTGCTCCTCGTCCTCTAACAGATAGCCTATTTGATACTGTGAGAAAAAAAAACATTTCTTCCCTACTCAGACCAGACAGAATACAGGGTGGGACTGGATTCTCCCTTTGGCTCCTTGAGAAGAAGCGTTCAGGTAGGACCAATGCCCCTTCTCCACTGAGCTGAAGGGAGAATCCAGGATGGGATATACCAAAGCTGGCTGATGGCTGTCCTACAGGAGGGAACTAGATTGGTCGGAGGTCCCCACTGCTACCTGAATGTCCTTCAGGACTCATCTTCCAAAGGATGCCTCTGCTGAGGCAAAGGAGTCAATTTTTGACTTATGTTAAAAATGTCTTATGAATGGGGTCACAGATGACCAAGTTGCAGCTCTACAATAGTCCAGAACTGAAGCTCTAAGCCAGAGACCCACGGTAGATGGTGTCATCCTGTGACCCAAAGTTGATGGCTGAAAGGAAATGAACAGGGCTTCAGTCCTGCTAAAAGAGGAGGACCTTTTGATGAATATATGGAGGGCCCTCATGGGTAGGCCCTGGACAGAAGTCAGGCAAAACCAACTCCTGTAAGCGATGGAATAAGGAGTTCACCTTAGGCAGAAAGATAGGGTCCAACCACAGAACCACCCTGTTCTGCATAGAAAACACGCAGGTCCTTTCTGATAAATAAGGCCGTCAACTCCAAGATATGCCTGGCTGAAATAATCGCCACTAAGAATGACACCTTGCACATGAGTAGGCGAAGACTGACTTCACGCAAGGGTTCAAATGGGGGAGAAGACAGTGCCTGCAGGACCCTAGACAAATCCCAGGTGGGGTAATGGGGGACCACCAGTGGCTTCAAATTAGTGCCTCCCCTAGGAAGGCTTTCACCCTGGGGTGTTGGGCCAGAGTGGTTGAGCCCTTGACCGAAAAAAATGAGGCCAAAGCAGCCACCTGTCTCTTCAAGGTACTGGAAATGAGACCTCTGTCCAACCCATCCTGCAGGAACTCTAACACATTTGCCATAGACACAGCCGTAGGTTCCAATAGGTGATTGGCCCTCTGGTGGCAAAGACCGGTCTATCGGCCTGAAATGAGGATCTTTGGAAGAAGGGGCTATTTTGATGGGGAAAGCTTGCCCCAGCTTCCCCCCTGTTTAAAGAAGGGCTTTCTGTAGTAGGGTGGAAACCTGTAATCAAAATGCCTCCCCTGGGAGGGCAGGATCTTTTGCTTGTCCCTGGTTTCCATCAAAAAAAGGGATCCAGGGCCTTCCCAAAAAGCCTCTCCCCTTTGAAGGGAGCAAATGCCAGCTTCCATTTGTTTCTGGCATCCATCTGCCAATTTCGTAGCCAGATGAGCCTCCGTGCTATTACAGATGAGGCCATGGCTCTGGAAGTTTTGGCTGAGGTGAGGGTGGCATTAGCTGTTGATCGAGCTGCGGCTATTATTTAAGTCTTGATGCACCTGGGGTCCTCAGGTGGGATTCTACCCTGCAGCTGCCGCAGCCACCAATTAAATAAGGTAGACTCAGACCCATTGGGGTGAGTGTACCCTCCAGGGGACTCCCACTGCTTTTTGATCACATACTTAAATGTCTGGGGCACAGATACAGCGTCAACCACAGATGCTTTCTCAGTGAATAGGTAATTTTCCTGATCCTCCCCCTCTTGGGGAAGATCCCAGGTGACCTTGTCCCTTTTTCTTTTTTAAGAACTGTGCTCTTAGCCTTAACCAGCAGAGTCTTGGAGAAAGCCAGTTGGAAAAGGAGGGGGGACCTGCTATCTACGACTCCCTGTCCAAAAAGCCTTCTCTGGAAGGAGGTCCCTCTCGGAAACATAAGACTGGCTTCTTTCCAAAAAGGATGCAGAATTATTTCTGAAGTAAAACAGCTGTTCTGCAGAAGCCTGCTACTGAGGAACGCCTCTGTTGGTATCCAAACCAGGCAGCTGGCGCAGCTGGTTGACTTAAGCCTGAAATTCTTGTCTAATTGTTTAGGAGATCCAGGCTCTCATGAAGGATGGCATCTCTTGCCTGTGGGTCTCCTCAGGCCTCAACCTAGCCACCGTAGATGTGGCTTTTTTATTTTAATTTTTTCCTTTCTATTTTAAAGGTGGCTTTTTTATTTTCAGGTGCAGGTCTGGTTCTGCTGGAGGCTTGGCTTCCAGGTGCAGCAATCAAAAATCCTTGTGGTGGCTCAGAATTATTATGAGTGGCCTTTGCCTTGATTTGGAGGTTTCCCTGCAAATCCTGAGTACTTGAGCCACCAGGATATCAGGCAGTCAAATATTGTCTATCTGCCAACTGGTCTTGCTGCATGCCATCTTGTGGGAGCAGAGGAATGATGTCCCTGTTTTCAGCCATCTTGGAGTCTCTCACCACTTTATCAAACTCCTTATCTAGGGCTTTTTGTCTATGTCTGGCCTACCTATCCTCTGCCCTCGAGGATCTTTTAGGGGCTAGGGTCCTAGCTCTGATCCTAGCTGCTGCCTCCAGCCAAGCAGACCTGGACTTCCTTGCAGCTCTCTCCCTGCTCTGCTGAGGAGATGATAATTCTTGGCCAGCTCCCCTGGAGGCCATTTTGAGACAGCCAAAAATAATTGTCACTGACAGGGAAAGAGAAAAGAAAAAAAGGGAAAAATAAAAATAAAAACAAAATTTATTTGATCTAAAGCTGTCTGCTTTGGTCACAGCAGCTGTCCACTACTTCAGGAGGCTAGTGCAACCCAGAAGTGGTGAGCTCAGCACAGTTCCGCAATTTAAGGCAAGAGTGAAAGCAAAAAGGAAAAAAAAGGCTGACTCTTTAAAATTGCTACAAGCCCTGACAGATCAGAGGTTTGCGAGCCAGTGCTGGCTGCACCGCAATCAATTTGGCAGTCTCAAGCGTCTCACAGCTGCCACGGTACTCCAATGACTGGACAGGGGGTCAGAATTCAATCCAGATGGCCAATAACCCCCCCCAAGGGGCAATCCTGGAGACGAACTGCAGAATTGACCCGAAATGTCTGAAATGGCCGCCAACACTGAAAAGGGGCAGAAGCATCTCACGGTTTTTGCAGCTAGCACAGATCAATAAGAACGGACCTGGAGAAAGTGAGTTGAATAAGACACTGACTCCTGCCCCCCCAGCCCAGGCCACACAGGCTCTCAGGGGCACCTTCAACCAAATTTACAATCACAATTCCAAAAACCAGTCTACTAGAAAAGAATTTTTTTAAAAGGCAGTCAAAAAAATTCAATCCAGGGGATGAAGATTCTTCTACAATCTTAACTATTCAGAGCCCTTAAAGCGTGGTCTGAATATGCTCAGACCGAGTGAAGAACAGGGGACCATTACTGGGGTTTGTCTTCAGGTTTTCAATTCGGTCTGCAGAGCTATGAGACTAGAGACTACCCATCCTGGATTCTCCCTTCAGCTCAGTGGAGAACAAATGTTTGTAGGAAGCATACCACAGTAGAAATGGGAAGCTTTAACTATCCAGATATCAACTGGGAGATATCAAACTCTGTAGTGAGTGAGAGACCAAACAGATTCCTAATCAACCTAGCTGACAACTTTATCTTCCAAAAGGTAGAGGAGAGAACTAAAAATAAAGCCATATTGAACCTAATTCTTCCTAATACAGAAGTGATAGAGGGAGTTGAAGTTGCCAAAACTTGGGTTAAAGTGACCAAGTCATACTGGAATTCAAGCAACAGAAAATAATCCAACCAGTGTCTTAAATTGTCAACTATCCTGACATTGATTTTAACAAACTCAGAGAGAGCCTTGGAAAAATTCCATGGATGAAAATTGTAAAGGTGAAAACAACTCAAAAAGCACAGGAAATTCTGAAAAATGTGATCATAAAGATACAGTCCAGCACAATACCGACTGGGCAGAAATACTGCTGTTTGCTGAGGTGGCATACAACAATACGGTGCACAGTAGTACAGAGCTGACCCCATTTCAGGTCACCAGTGGCATGGAGTTTGTCCCCATGCCCGAGCTCCCCCGGGAGTCCCCCTCCTCAATGTCACTAGCAGATTGGATGGAATTGTTGAAAACAGCATGAGAAAATACCAAACAACCCCTATGGGAGATGGCGGAAGCATATAAAGCTCAAGCTGACAAACGCCGCTGTCCCCAACCACAGTTTAAGGTGGGGGATAAGGTCTACTTGTCCACAAAGTATCTGAAATTGAAATTAGCCACTAAGAAGCTCGGTTCAAAGTTTGTAGGACCTTTTTCTATAGTGAAAGTTATTAACCCGGTCACTGTGCAATTTAAACTCCCTCTATTGCTTGGGAAAGTGCATCTGATTTTCCATAGCAGTTTATTAAAACCTGTCGTGGGCTCTCAAATCAGACCAATAGTTAGGATACCACCCAAGCCACTAGTGGTTGAAGGCCACACACATTACAAGATAAAGAAAATTCTAAACTCAAGGGTACACCGGGTTCAGTTGAAGTATCTAGTGCACTGGAAAGGATATCCTCTTGCTGAAGCCACCTGGGTGAAGAGTTGGAAGGTAAAAGCACATAGGCTGATGAAATGGTTCCATGAGGAGTATGCCCAAAAGTCAAAGGGTCCTCCTGAGGGAGGGAAAGGAAGTTAGGAATCCTCAACTAACCTCATGGTACGTCCTGTTACCTCACAAAACGTCCCATCAACTGAGGGAGGTCAGCCTGTCAGGCTCGTAGCTGGATTTCAGGCTGACACAGTGTGAAGATGAAGGGGGGAGTAATAGAGGGAATTTGGTAGACAAAATAGAACAGCTGAGTCAGAGGCATTCCAATGGCTGGCTGGCCCCAGAAGGAGGAAAGAGTTGTAACCATGCAACCAGTTAGTATCCAAATTGGACAACGTGATTTATTGTTTTGAGAAGACTGGAAACTTTTTCTTTTAAGGTTGTGAAAAGTCCAGGAAGATTCAAGAACTGGCTTTTTCCTGTTTGTACTGGGATGGTATTTCTAATAAAAATTGTTCTTTGAGGAATTGAATTGCCTCAGAGTTCTGATTAGAAAACAAATTCCAACACAAAACTCCAAGACAGGCATTTTCTCAAAGTTCCATTTTATTAAAGTTGTCATACTGGCACATCTGGGAAAACCCGAATCTTGAGAGTTCTGGGTTTTCCACCAATAATTAAAAATCATAAAATGCATCCCCTGCACCCATCATTCCATCACATGGCCCAATCACCATCCGTTCTAACTTGAGACATCTCTTAAACCACTCCTCATCCAGGTGCAGGAATAACATGACCTTGACTGTAAAGAAGAATGCTATTATGTCTAACTTCAACCACTCTACAAAATCCCCCCTCCCAATTTCCCAGGCACAAGAATGTAACAGCGTGGAAGCTTCTGGTGCTAATATGGCTTCCAAAACTGATACATTCATTTCAATTCTTTCAATTTTATAGCATACCTAATTCTGAAAATAACAGGGAAAATTACAGTGGTGGGGTTCAAATAATTTAACCACTGGTTCTCTGCCCTAATGGCTGGCTGGGTAGGTGTGGCTGGGTGGTCATGTGACTGGGCGGGTGTGGCCAACTCGACATCACTCATCACACCCAGCCCCGCCTCCCAGCCACTCACCTCAAAGGCAGATTCAGCTGCTTCGGGCTAATCCCACCACCCGCTGGTCCCGCCCCTACCTGTTTTTCAGCCCGTTTTGAAGTCCACAAGTCTTAAAGTTGCCAAGGTTGGATACCCCTGAGTGAGATGTTCTGAGAGATCAGTGTTTTCCAAATTTGGCAACTTTTAAGATGTGTAGACCAACTTCTAGAATGCTGTCTGGGCAATTTTGGATGTCCACATATTTTAGGATTGCAAGTTTGAAAAACCCTGTCAAAAATGAGCGAATCAAAATCCTTTTTAGGGATCTGTGCTTTGGTCTCCTTTAAAAAAAATATTACAGATTATCCTGAGCAGCATATCTATGAAGGAAGAATCTAACAGAAACTTGCTTTATACACAGAATATAGAAAAACATCTGAGGATCACTAATCTCCCCATCTTCGTGGATCATAATTTATGAGAATAAGTTTGCAATGATCTCAACATACTGTAAGTTTTCCTCAGCTCTGCTTGCCTGAATATACAATATCTATGCTCTGTCATTGAGCTGTGATCATTCTGGCCCTAAAAATAGACACAAAGTTATCTCAATCACAAAAATTGTCCTCCATTTTCTTTATTTATAGCATGGGACCCTAAAAATAGGCACAAAGTTCTCCCAATAATAAAACTGTCCTCTGTCTTTGGAACAGTCATATAATGAGGAAAAGCTAAGCAGGAGAGATACATGGACACACATTATTATTGATCCTAGAACTGTTATCACTGGAAAAAAGGTTCTTTTACAACTGATACTTAAGATTCCTTCCCTACCCTACCCAATTGAGTACTTTGGAGGGGTGTCTCTTGGTTTTCCTCCCTCATTTCTTTCTAAAGAGTCTGCTTGTTGTCCCAACTAAATGTGCTAGATGGGTGTTTTAAAGTACAACCTGTTTTGCAAAGAGATGTACTAATATGAGGAAAAGATCCAAGTGGGTAGAAGGATTTTTGACCCTTTCAAGTTTATTTTCTCAGAATAGGTTCTAAAACTGGATGTAAGGTTTATTAGTAGAGACATTGTAATTGGAGCAAAGAAGGAAGCAGGGGGCTTTAGGAAGACAACATTGTGGCAATTCAAGTTTTTGATGAAGTTTTCTTGTATTTCTTATTTCCACATCTTGACTTTAAATCAACCCCCAAACACATTACATTTGTTCAACATAATCTATATATGGGAACTTATGGGAAATTTGATATAATTTTTTTCACAAAGTTTTGTCCAAGTGTTACTGTGCTTGGTAGTGCGATTTTATACTTTTATTTATATGGTTGTGTAATAAACCAAATTCAGAAGGGGGAATGTGCTTTGAGGTAAAGGCTCACTTTGTGTTTGCCAGCAAATGTTTAAAAGATTTGTGCAGTGGGGCAGGAAAAAGCACAATGGATGTGAGGTATTGAAAGGTCTGAGGTGTGTGCCCACAAAAGCTATGAATTCCTCTTCTCCTTTCAAATCCAGATTCTTGTACAGCTTCAAGAGAGGTAATTGACGATTTGAAATCTTCATTTTTAGCCTGTTTTTCGGCCATGTTTCCTGGCCATTTTCAGGCTGTTTTACATCCAGAAAAGGGCTCAAAAAGGCCTAAAAAAACAGCCCAAAATGGTCTGAAAAACATCCAAAATTGAAGATTTGAAATCTTCATTTTTTCTGCCTATTTTTCAGACATTTTGTGGCCATTTTTTGAAAACTTCATCTTTCAGCATGTTTTTTGGCAGTTTTTGCGCCTTTTTCCAGCCATTTTCAGGCTGGTTTTTTTGGCTGAAAAAGGACCTAAAACATCCCAGAAAATGGCTAAAAACAGCCTGAAAACAGAGCAAAAACACCCAAAAAACAGCCTGAAAACAGAGCAAAAACACCCAAAAAACAGCCCGAAAAATGGCCAAAATCGAAGATTTGAAATCTTCATTTTTTGGCCTGTTGTTTAGCCATTTTCGAGCCATCTTTTGCCCCGAAAAGGCTCAAAAGACAGGCAGGGGCAGGGCCAGCCAGTGATGGGATTATCCAGTTCACTGAACTGGACAGAATTTTAGCAAATGGTTCACCCGACCCAGTCTGATTCGTCTGAATCCCACCTCTGGAAGATGTTTGATAATCATAAATCTTATTTCACCCAGGAATGCAAATGGAATGAAGGCAAAAGATTTCTCCATTTTGGAATGAGACAACTCATCATGGCCAATTCACCGTGGGACAACTCACTGCAGGACAATTTTATAATTCAATTTAATTATTTAAAGTAATTAAACAATTATTTTAATTTTTGTCATTCACATTGCATTTTGTCTCACCTTTGCATCCTTTCTTTAATGATTCTATTCCACAATTTCAACATTATTGTAACTCTTGTCCTGTACTGTGGCAAATTGGCCATGGCGAGTTGTCCTGCAGTGAGTTGGCCACAGCAATTAGCTGTGGCAAGCTGGCCGTAGCAAGTTGTCCTCGATCTTCTCCATTTTACCCTCCTACCAGTTTTTTTCAGAACTAAGCAGCATGTGAAGTTGAAGATTCAAACATCAGGGTACTAATCAGTAATGGTCTTCTTTGCCAGGGATTTGTTTAGGCTCTCTTAAAACTTGTATGAATCAGTGCCACAAGATAATTCTATTTTAAAGTATAAACTAGGGTGTCACCAAGTTATGTTTTTGTGAAGGTCTGAAACATAGTGGCCAGGTTTCCTGATATACAAAATATTCAGCTATATATTATTGAACTTGGTTACCTGCTCTAAGGACTCCAACATAGGATAACATTTTAATATGTGATTCTATATGTCTAAGGAAAAATGATATAGTGTGTCGCGGTCTTCCGATTATGCAACATCAAGAATGTTGAACTTTTATGTGTGTGTGTGTGTGTGTTTAAATAATTAGGAGTATCACCTGTAATTGTTCTATTTCTGCTCTGTTTAATTTGACGTCAACAAGGTTAGCTGCAATTCCTTGAAAACACAGGAACACCTATTTAAAAAGATGAAAGACTTAAATGATTAGAAATAGACATCTTAAAGTATTTCCAACATAGCAAAAATCACTTTTGAATGACAAACTGAAACAAGATGGGGAAATTATCTGTATATATTTTTGCAATAATTCTTTAGCCAAATCTATGCTAAATTTATAAGAATATCTGCTTTTATTAGTTTATTTAGAATATATATCTGAATTATAAACTGATATTTTCTTGAGCCTCACTGTATTTTGCACATTTTCTATACAAACAATGCATAGAAAAGCTGGACACATGCATTTGTTACTTAAAAACACTATAAAATATCAAGGAAGGTATCTTTCAACAAATCAGGACAACTTTACTATATTTACAGATCTGTCTCTAAAGTACCTCTGTCAGATAACTTGCTATATTACTTTATTAAATATAAATAGGATTATCTGTGCTGTTAGTTCTGCTGCTGTTTGTTGGACTCCGGGTCCTCTTGGATCATTAAGGTAGAATGGAATGACAATAGTGTTAGTTGGTTGGGCTGAATGATTAATATGAGAAAATAATAAACAGGGCCCCACCAATCCTTGTTCTCCCTTGATAATTTTGAGGCAGTAAATTCTTGCTCAGTTGTTTTCCAGGCTTTAATTGAGTCTTTGAATTTTTGCTCAGTTGTTTTCTCAGTTGTTTTCAGGTTTTGACTAAGTCTTTGAATTAATATTACTCATAGTCCTTGGTTTACCATAATGGAGTCTTCCCATTACAGTCACAAGTCATGGCAATTGTTAAACAAGGTATCCACACGATCACCTCACTTAAAAATTCCAATTCTTGCTCTCCCCATTGTGGTTGTAAAGTGACCTTGAGAAGACCCACTTCTTGGGACCCAACAGATAGCACTTTAATTCATGGGACCCAGGTAGGGATAGGGGAGGGGGTGGAGTGGAGTGGAATGGAATGGAATAGAATAGAATTATTTATTGACCAAGTGGGTTGGACACATAAGGAATTTCTCTCTGGTAAATAAGCTCACAGTGTACACATAAACAGCAAGTAATAGGTCACAATCATAGTTACAATCATTAACCATAAGTTACAAACGATTGATAAATCATAAGAAACCAATAGGAGAAGACAGTAGGAAAGATCAGAGACAGTGATGTGGGAATTAACTGTTCAGTAGAGTGATGGCATGACAGAAAAACTATCTTTATGTCTTATTGTTTTGGCATGGAATGGTCTAAAACGATGATATAAATAGATTATGTCCAGGATGTGAGGAATCTGTAGATATTTTTTCAGCCCTCTTTCTGGTTCGTGCAGTATACAGATCCTTAATGGAAGGGAGGCTGGTTGCAATTGTTTTTTTCTGCAGTCCTAACATCAGTTGAATTCTATACCTGTCCTGTTGGGTTTCTCTGCTGAACCAGACAGTTATTGAGGAACAAATTAAAGACTTAATAATTCCTCTATAGAACTGTATCAGTAGATCCTTGGGCAGTCTTAGCTCTCTGAGTTGATGCAGGAAGAACATTCTTTGTTGTGCCTTTTCAATGATGGTTCTAAAGTTAGGTATCCATTTCAAATCCTGGGAGATTATAGAACCCAGAAACCTAAAGGTTTCTACTGTTGATACTGTGTTGCCTAATATTGTAAGAGGTGGTATAAAAGTTTCACACACGCACACATACAATGCATTCAGAAAGTATTCTGACACTCTTCACTTTTATCAATTTTGTTATGCTGTAAGTCTAATTCTAGTTGTTGAAATTCATTTTTTGTTAATCTACACTCAGTATCCCATAATGACAAAGTGAAAACAGAAGTTTAGAAATGTCTGTAAATTTATTAAAAAGAAAAAACTGAAATATCCCATTGGCATAAGTATTCAAACCCTTTGCAACAATCTGGGGGAGGTTACAATAAACTTTCTGCTGCACTGAAGGTTCCTAAAAGCACATTGGCCTCCATAATTCCAAATGGAAGAAGTTTGGCACAACCAGGATTTTTCCAAGAGCTGATTCCCAGTCAAACTGAGCAATCTGGGGAGAAGGGCCTTAGCAAGAGAGGTGACTAAGAACCTGATGGTCATTCTAACTGACCTCCAGAGATTCTGTGTGGAGATGGAACAGAATTCCAGAAGAAAAACCATCACTTCCACCATCTGGGCTTAAGAATAGAATAGAATAAGAGAGTTGGAAGGGACTGGAGATCTTCTAGTCCAACCCCATTTAGGCTGGAAAACCTATACTATTTCAGACAAATGGCTAGCCAATCTCTTCTTAAAACTTCCAGTGATGGAGCATTTACAATTCCTGGAGGCAAGTTGTTTCTCTCCTTGATTAATTTCCACCCACTGCTTCTTATCCTGCCTTCAGGTGCTTTGGAGAATAGCTTGACTCCCTCTTCTTTGGGGCAGCCCCTGATATATTGGAACACTGCTATCATGTCACCCCTAGTCCTTCTTTTCACAAAACTAAACATACCCAGTTCTAGCAACCGTTCGTTATATGTTTTAACCTCTAGTCCCCTAATCATCTTTGTTCCTTTTCTCTGCACTTTTTCTAGTCTCAACATCTTTTTTACATTGTGGCAACCAAAACTGGATGCAGTATTCCAAGTGTGGCCCTACCAAGGCATTATTGTGGTATAAGTGATCTTCACGTGATCTTGATTCTATCCCTCTGTTTATGCAGCCTAGAACTGTGTTGGCTTTTTGGCAGCTGTGCACACTGCTGGCTCATGTTTAAATGGTTGTCCACTAGGATTCCAAGATCCCTCTCACAGTTACTATTATTGAGCAAGGTACAACATATACTATACCTGTGCATTTTATTTTTCTTGCCTAAATGTAGAACCTTACTTTTTTCACCACTGAATTTTATTTTGTTAGATAGCATCCAATGTTCAAATCTATCAAGATCCTTCTGTATCTTAAGCCTATATTCTGGAGTGTTGATTATTGCTGCTAGCTGGGTGTTGTCTGCAAATTTGATGAGTTCCCCATCTATCCCCTCTTCCAAATCATTGATGAAGATGTTGAAGAGTAGTGGGCCTAAAACAGAGTCTTGGGGTACCCCACTGCATACTTCCCTCCATTTAGATGCAGTTCCATTGTTGAGTACAGTTGGTCACCCAGTTATGAATCTATCTGGTGGTGATGTTGTCTAACCCACATTTTTCCATTTTATCAAGTAGTAGATTATGGTCTATTTTATCAAATGCCTTACTGAAGTCCATGTAAATTATATTGACAGCATTCCTCTGGTCCACTAATTTTGTCACTTTGTCAAAGAATGCAATAAAATTTGTCTGGCATGATCTGTTTTTGACAAACCATATTGGCTTTTGATTATTACTTTGTTTGCTTCTAGGTGTTCACTGATTCATTGCTTGATTATCTTTTTCAGAATCTTCCCTGTATTGAGGTCAGGCTGACAGGTCTGTAATTTCCTGGATCTATTCCCCCCCACCCTTTTTTTGGGGGGGGGGGGGA